>CAJQZJ010004748.1:6728361-6739057 GCA_907164525.1 Lophiomys imhausi | reverse complement strand
CACACACACACACACACACACACACACACACACACACACACACACACGCCTGAGGACATAAAGAAGTTTCTTCAACAAAACTAACATTGTAGAGGGCTCAGCTGTTGGCATCACATGTGGTCCTGCAGAGGACCTGAGTTCAGTTCCCTGCACTCCTGTCAGGCAACACACATCTGCCTGGAACTCCAGCTCCAGGGGAGGCCAGTGCCTTTAAGCCTCGATATATACCCACCCACATACACATGATTTTAAACAATAAAAATAAACTTAAAAAATAGTGCGGTGAGTGTAAGCGGAAAATGTTTAAGAAGTCTTGTCCTACATGATGAAAGTCATCAAATAAGTCTGGTCTCTGTTGCTCACCAATTCATCTATGGAATGACACTAACAAGGCTGAGAGGGAAGGTGCAGCCATTAATAGAGAAACCAACCAAACAGAAGCACAATGGAGTGCTTAATATTTCCCTCCGCATTGTGCCTTCCATTCTCATACCCATATCTCCCTTCCCTTTGCCAATACAAGTTGGAAGGAGAACTAGAGAGAGGAGATAAGAGGAAGGAGTGAGGTGGATTGATAGGGGAGAGAGTTTCCCTTCTGAGGAGAAGGGGAGAGAGGACGGACGGGGTGGGGTGGGGGGATGGGAGAGTAGAACTGGGAGGAGAGGAGGGAGGGGGCTGTGATCAGGATTTAAATGAAAAAATAAATACAAAAAAAAATCACAAAAAAGTGGGTGGAGAATCAAGGAGGCACAAACAAGAGTGGCAGAAAAGGAAAGCTGGCCACTATAACTACAAGGTAAACTAGTGAACTGTTCCAGTGGACACTCTCCTTCTTTAAGTCAGAGGAAAGCGGAGGGTGTGGGAGGCTGAGTAGGAAGGAGCACATCATACAAATGCTCCTTACACTGCATGTGTCCTTGCAGGGTGACCTTGAGTTTTACTTCCCCAGCAGATGCCACAGATGTCTAATCCTTGGTCAAGTGGTATGCCCCAAATATCCTATGTTTTCATAAGTATTTTGCACAATTCCTTATGATTTAAACTCATTTAGACTCAAGGGTTTGGACAGCAGAAGGGGGCATAAACAGCAGCAGGAAGCACCTGATTTTTTACAGAAGAAAAGATGCTTAAAACTTTCATGATGAACAGTGGAGAGACACCAGACAGCACTTTTGTTTACCAGGGCCTGTCAGGACTTGTCTTCCTGCTGTTCTGAGCAAGTCACCTTGCTTTAATTTCATTTAATTTATTGTCTGTTTTTCATAATTCCCAGGCTCCAATTATAGCTAGGTAATTATTTGTCACCTCTTAACCCCACTTGTCATTTGGAACAGGTCACGAAGTTTTCATAAGGCAAGGCCTCTTTTTAAACTTCTGTCTTTCACTATTAGGTAGTGTTTATTGAGGAACATGGAGACCGTCACTTAAGCAGTTTGTACCAAAGACATCCAATATGACAGATTCAGGATGTGGTGGGAGACTGGCAGGTGGAGAAGGAGAGACAGAGAGGAATCGTTGGCAGGACCTGTGTGTGTCACCCTCTCAGTTTAGAAGCCCATATGGTGTTTCATAAAGCTCAGCTCAACTGCTATATAGTTTTTGTCTATATACTATCAAAAATAAACTTTATTAAGCAGAAAGCAGAACACTTTGGCTAAATTATGAATTTTATGTTAAAATTCACCACAGGCTTTTTAAAAGGAGTGTCTTGAGTTTAATATAGACCGACCTTGAAAGATAAATTGGGATATCTATTTTTTGTGTGTGGAAAAAAAAAGTATCTTCAAAAGAAGTTGCCACCATTTACTTTTCAAGGACAAAAAAGATTACATGCCTTTGATTAAAATGAGTTTAAACTGAAATCTTAATGTTGTGAACAGTATTAAACAAACCAAAATATGACAACACCTCCTTCAGCACTCTACCTGTAATTGATGTATGCACTATTTCTATTGCGATTTTGATGTACAAAGATTTTAGTCCTAATCTTTGTGAACAAGATTATCTATCTATCTATCTATCTATCTATCTATCTATCTATCTATCTATCTATCATCTATCTATCTATCTATACAAGGTTTCTCTGTGTAACCTTGACTGTCCTGGATTTATTCTGTAGACCAGACTGGCCTCAAACTCAAAGATCTGCCTTTCTCTGCCCCCCGAGTGCTGGGATTAAAGGTGTGTGCTATCACAGAGCTTGTATTTTTATTTTAATAGTGTGATGCTTGTTTCTATGTGTATGTACACATGAGTGCCGGTGCTTATGAGGCCAGGGGCACTGAGTACCCTGCAACTGGAGTTACAGGCAGTTGTGAACTGCCCAACATGGTGCTGCTAGTCAAATTGGGAGCCTCTGAAATGCAGCAGGCATTAACTGTGAAGCCATATCTGCATTTTGAATTCTAATCTTAAACCTTGGAGACTGACACATAGAAGAAATTAGCTCCCGACCTTAAGAATTGTGCACTATGGCTTATGTGGTGGGGTGTAACTATGACATCGAGAACTAGTGGATCATTACAATGGTCAGTGACCTGCTAGGATTTAAACTTATACTTAGGACAGTATCATGGTGTTGTGGATTAATTATACCAGTTGGTAAACTGTTTGGTTTTCAGAAAAATGTAGGGGAAATATAAATTGATACAATTAAAGATGACCACTTAATTTTGCATAATCTCATTGTTACACAGGCAGCTCAGCTGCTTTTGCTGCAAACATTTACCACACAGTTCAGCCTTACAAAGCATGATTTGGATGGTCTTCAGAGTGCATGTGGGATATAGAAGAGGGCAACTCTCTCCTCTGATAGTTAAACTTCCTACCACCCACTGCTTCCTGGTTTGTAATTTGAGAGAACTAGAACAGCTGCCTCAAGCAGAGTCACTCACAGCACCACCACAAAAACAAATCCTCCATGAGGAAGCAAAGGAAATAAGAGATACAACAGTAATGTGCCCAAATGGTATTTCTCACAAATAGGCTAGCCAAGAGTTCCTTTATCAATGCCCTGAGAGTTCTGGATATTGGACTTGGAGGCATATGCTTCTCTCTCTGTCTCTGTCTCTGTCTCTCTCTCTCTTCCCATCTTATTATTTACATGATACCCTCCTAGAAGATAAATACTTGATGTTGGCAGAAAAATGAAAAAGAATGTGAAAGTTAAAAAGCATCCATGTTACTGTCCTAATGACTGGCTTTTATACACCAGCTGAACAACCTCACGAACTGAAGGTTTACCACCCACTGATAAACTCAGAATGTGCACATTCTAAAGATATGCCATTAAATCAAGAGATTTCTTCCCCCCAAATAGTTATTGCTATTTTATTTTTTAATAGAATAATAGGATGAGCTATAAAGGATGTAATGAGATTCATAGGAACCTTGGTGTGTGTGTGTGTGTGTGTGTGTGTGTGTGTGTGTCTGTATGTGTGCATTCACATGTTTGAAGGTGCACGTGTATTTGTCCATTTGTCTGCAGTTAGAGAACATCCTTGGACATTCCTCTTCATACATTACTCACTTCTATTTGAGATGGGGTTTCTCAGGTTTGGAACTCACCAAGTAAACTAAGCTGACTGGCTAATGAACACCAGAGATCTGCATATTCTCAGCTCCCTTCTACTTAAATTCTAGAGGGTAGCCATAGTATCCAGCTTTTTAAGGGTAGGTTCCAGGGAACACGTTCATGTCCTTGTGTTTGAAAGGCAAGCACTTTACTGAGTTAGTTTTCTCCTTTAAGAATCTTAAACATCCATTTGGCTGCAAATTGCATGATTTCATTGTTTCTGATGGCTGTGTAAACGTACCACAGGGTTTTTTTTTTTTTTTTTTATCTATTCCTCAGTTGAGGGACATCTGTGTTGTTTGCAGTTTCTAGGTATTACAAATGAGGCTGCTGTGAACATAGATGAGGAGATGTTCTTGTGGTTTGGTGAGGAATCATTTGGGTGGATACCCAGAAGTGGTATGGCTGGGTCTCGAGGTAGGGCTATTCCAAGTTTTCTAAGATATCGCCAGACTGATTTCAATAGTGGTTGTACAAGTTTGAACTCCCACCAGCAATGGAGGAGTGTTCCTCTTTCTCCACAGCCTTGCCAGCATGTGCTGTCATTAGAGTTTGTGATTGTAGCCATTCTGACAGGTGTGAGATGGAATCTCAGAGTGGTCTTGAGTTGCATTTCTCTGGTGATTAAGGATGTTGAGCATTTCTTCAAGTCTCTCTCGGCCATTAGAGATTCCTCCTTTGTAAATTCTTAGTTTAGTTCTGTCCTGAGTGAGTTAACCCAGACTCAGAAAGATTCACATGACATCCATTCACTTATAATTGGATTTTAGCCATATAGTACAGGATAACTGTTCTATAACCAACACACCAAAAGGAACAGGGACATAGACCTTGTTATCTGTTAGTGAGACACTAGTGTTGCTGCCATGTAGACCTCCAGTGTATGAGGAAGCTCTTAGCCCTCATATGACTGCTGAACTGGGGGAGGATGGCTGATATGTAGAGAAACCCCACTCTGAAGGAATAGAATAGGAGGGAGAAGGGGGAGAGGATGGGAGGGTGGGACTGGGAGGGGTGAAAAGAGGACACTGTGATGGAGATGTAACTTAAAGTAATAAATAAATATAAAAAAGAATCCTAAACATAAGAAAATAAAAGTAAAATAATTCAAGATATGGATTATGGATATATGGAGCACTATATGTAGTTTATTCATCTATTAAACTTACATAAAATTTCAATTCATGCAAAATGGTAGATTTTTGCAACTATTACCAGTGAGTTTTAAAAACCAAATTTATTTGGAAAATCTACTTGGTAGAAAGAAGTTTAATGATTTTTGAAAAAATTCTCTAATGTTAAAAAGTAGTTTAGCCTTAAAGTATACGTAATTTTTAAATAATGTGTCAGATGTTTCTATTTTTGATAAGTTGGACATAGGTTTAAAATCATAGAATGTATAATGTACTTTGAAATATTTAACTGTGTTTTGAAATTTTAATTATAAATTTTCCTTTAAATCATATAAATTTGGCTATTATAAAACAACAAACTACTTTGAAAAGATAGTACTTGATTTAAAAGTAATATGGTAAAGGCAATATATCTGATAGTCACACAAAGTTATTGCAGTAGGTTAATGTGTTTTGGAGAGTATTTTCAAATATTTGGCTAAAGTTTCCAAACTGACTCTGATCCTGATGCCTGGAACTTGGAATTGGAAACTGAACTTAATATCTTGGTGTCCTTTCAAGTCAGTTACCTCATGCTCAAGTTATACCAAGAAACATTTATGCAGATAATTTGAGATCATAAAATTTAATTAATATTTGACTTCTAACATGTACAGGTAATTAAATAATAAGGAGATTTACTTGTAAACTCAAGACCAAATAGCATATTACTTTCAAGTTTTCTTTTGTAACACTGATACTCCATAATCATTTAAATTACCTTAAAAATGAACACATCTAGAAATAATGGCCAGCCAGAATGGGTTTAGAAAAATTTTTATGTGCAATAATTTTTCATGAACATTATTAAGGGCTGAGACTCATGAGAGCATTGTAATAAGGCCAGCAGAGCAACCTTTGTCGTGTCCATACAACATCTTATGGTCATTCCCAACAGTGTTACCTGCATTGCACCCTGAACCTTCATGGCAGCCTGGTAAGTTAAGTCCTGGGATTAGTATTTTACATCTGAATAAATGAACAATATTAAGTAGTGTCTAGGCTTCTGAGTTATAAGTGGTGTAGCTGAGAATGGATCTGAGCTTATTATAACCTTGTTTGATATTTAGTTAAAAGATGAGGAAATGAAAAAAAATATCTATTCAAGTTACATTCCCATCACAACCCCCACCTCCTTACCACCTGGTCCCACTCACCCACCCTCCCACCCTCTTCCTCCCTCCTCACTCTCCTTTTCCTTGGATGAGGGGAGCCCCCCACATATCGACCCAGCTTGGTTCATCAAGTTGTATGAGAGCTAAGAGCTTCCTCTTGCATTGGGGCCTAACAAGGCAGCCCAGCAAAGGTAAGGTGTTCCACTAACAGGCAACAGAGGCTGTATCAGAGGCAAACCCCCTCTCCCCAGCTCCACTTGTTAAGGGATCTGCATGAAGACCAAGCTGCCTATCATCTGTATATGTGTAGGGGGTCTAGGTCCAGCTTATGTGTGCTTTTTTGCTTTTTTGGAGAGAAGGAGTTGGTGTTTCAGTCTCTGTAAGCCTCTAGGCCTATAAGCCTGTAGATTGGTTGGTTCTGTTGGTCTTCATGTGGCATTCTTTTCCCCTCCAAATTCTTCCTCCCTCTCTTATGCAGGACTCCCAGAGCTCCACCTATGGTTTGGCTGTGTGTCTCAGCATCTATTTCAATCTGCTGTTGGGTGGGGTCTCTCATAGGATAGTTATGCTATGTTCCTGTATAGAGAGCATTAAGTTGTAGTTCACCAGGAAGGAGCTGGGCCAGAATCTCAACCTACTCTTATTGAATCTAAGTCCAGCACTGGCTGTATCCAACTGCCCCTTCAGCAAATGTAAGAGCCCTTATCTACAATGGTCATGTAAATCATGTGAGATTAGTAGTAACTGATTAGCTACTATTTAGGAGTAACTAATTCTTGAAACTGCAAATTAACTAATTATTGTAGTTATTAGTAATTATAAACTGTAAGATTAGGCTGGCGGAGTAGTTGGCAGCTTGGCAGAGGATCAGGTGGCCTGGCCCACGTGCCTTAACCCATTGCTTAACTTATCCTGGAGAAAGAGTCCTGGGATCAAGGGTGGCCTACATCACCTGTAACCTAAACTCAATAATTATAAGTTGTTATATTAGGCTGGTAGAATTACCGGTGGCTTGGTGGGAGATTCGCCTGGGCTCTGGGGGAGTCCAGAAGTCTGGAAGTCAAACGGCCCGGAACTGCTTAGACTGAAGGCCTATTAGCTGCCACAGTCTTTTCTCCAACAATTAAATACACGAAGACCTTTTAATGTTTTAACGCTTAGCCCTTAGCTGGGAAGACTCTCAATTAGCTACTCTAAGTTAACCCGGATCACCTAATCCCAAACCGCCATGTGCCTGCGATTACCTTCCAGCCTTTTCTAGAGGTCTGTCTCCTTCTGTGGCTCCCAGAGGGAAGTGGGAGAATCTCTGTGTGTGCCCAGGGTTCCTGTTCTAATCTCAGGAAGTCCAGCCTTCCTATACTCTTTTTGTCCACCTAAATGACCATAAGCAACTTTTATTAACCAATCAAGAGAATGCCTCAGAAGGGATGGTAACCAGATCTCAGCATTGAATTCAACCTATCAGAGGCAATGATATTAGACCTTCCCTCAACAAATTCTCATTAAATGGGAGGTCTAAATGGGAAGTTTATGTTGTGGACAGTATATATATCTTTTCAGATAGGAAGACAATTTTTTTGTATTTTTGATTTCATAGTCAATAAATCTAATTTCCTTCTCCTCACTTCATTCCTCCCCCTTCCTTGCTTCCTTCCCTTTGTTCAATGACATAATTATGGCAATTATTTCTGGAATCTCAGCCAATGATAATGGAGAAGGCGATTTTGTTTTCTTTCATAGAAGAAACATAACTATGCATGAATATTCAGTATTTTATGGAGATTTTGGGTGAGGGG
The DNA here is from genome assembly GCA_907164525.1 of Lophiomys imhausi. NCBI lineage: Eukaryota > Metazoa > Chordata > Mammalia > Rodentia > Muridae > Lophiomys > Lophiomys imhausi. Next base: position 6,731,400 of record CAJQZJ010004748.1, on the reverse strand, counting down.
ATGCACTATGTATATACATACATATTTACTACAAGAACACAATCATATATTTAATTTTTTCTGTTATGAATTATTAGCAATGTAAATAAATATATATTTATGTTTGTTTACTGAGAATTATTAAGTGGATGAAAAATCTTCCACCAGTCTTTGTTAATCTGTGCACACATGAAAAACCTTAAAACTATGTCAAGGTATAATATTTTTTAGTTTGACAAATACAGACTTAAATTTTTTATTTTAAAACTATACAGGGAAATAAGCATAGAGAATCTGATTAGTTCATAGGACATTTGAGGAGTATTTGTTATACAACATTCTGGCTGACTAAATAATTGGCAAGGTTCTGAACTGGGAGAGATCAGCTCCTCACAAACCACCTCCCTTCCAGTTTCCCTTCCTTGTTTCTCTTTTCATCTTCATGCCTCTTCTGATTACTGGGCAGTTTTCAAAAAGTGATTTGACATCAGCAATTTATATTGTTTTCAGAACTTTAGGTCAATGTTTCACTTCTCCAAGAGTTATTTGAATTTTAATATTTTTTTGGGCATTATCAAGCAAGTAGGGAACTGTCTGAGGGAGGAAATGGTGTCTTGAGCACAGCTGAGTAACAGCTCTCTCTTCGGCTGTGCAAATCAGGCCATGAAGCTGGGGCACAGCCCAGTGGCAGAATGGTTGCCTAGCACATGCCATGCCCCAGGCTCAGTCTTCAGTGCTGTAAAATGGACCCATGAAACTAAAAAAATCATTTGACGGTTGTTTTCACAGGTGTTTATTAAATATATGTGTTGTTATCACCAAATATCTGTAGCAATGTTACTTCAGTCATGTTATTCATACTAAGTTCTATGGTGAGCTGGATATAAGAGAGTCTACAATGCGTTTAACAGTAATGCAACATTTTCTTGGAAAAGTTACGAGTAGTAGTATGACCCATGATTCATCTAACAAAATGTTATTGCATTGCCTAGCTAACAAGTAATGATCAAATTATTCTCACAGCTGTGTTAAGGTTGGAAACATTATTTGTTTTTATTATGTTGGATTTAAAGCTAGCAGGGCTAAACTTAAAAATCTTTCTTTTTGGATTGAAACTCAAGGAACCTTGGCTTGTAACTTACTCTGAAAGCTCACTATTTGCTCTGGTACTCAGCAATAACACATGCCCACTCTTTGGCCTAACAGTTTGTCGGAAGACAGAAAATCTGTAAAACTCTCAAATATGTTTTGATGTCTCTAGAATCTCCTTTACTTGTAATATTTTGGTGTATGTATTCTATGAATTTAAGTGTGATTCAGGCAATTGGGAATTCAGCATGAGGAAAACAACCTATTTCTAAGACTTATCTCTATTTCATGGTCTTGCCGATGAGGTCCTTTTAAAGGTGCTGTGGGTGTTCATGCCATCTGTACATTCCCTTTAATGTAGATCAGCTTTGGAGACTTTGGGTATAGAACTAGGGTACTTACAGTCAGAGCCCTGAATGTTAGGTCAAAACTCATTGCAACCACATTCTCTACCCTTAGCTTAAATGTTGATTTTGGTTTTAGTTTTTAAGTACTTTTTGCCACTTAAAATGCAGTTTTCTAATATTTGTTGCCCTATATATTTATGTACCCTTCCCTCTCTCTTTTTAAAACAAGTGAGGCTCAGTACAGCACCTAAGTACTAAGTACTAAAGTACTTAATAATACTAAGCCTAAAGTACTCCCAAGCAATAGATAAAGAATAATCGAGAGTTTGAAGCTAGCATGGGCTATGTACAGCAAACTTTTAATGATGATGATGATGATAATCAGAAACAAAAATGAGACAAATAAAAGTCTATCTTTATATTTTTGAAGCTTTCTCTTGTTTAGGATCTATTTGTAAAATAATTGTTGCAATAAAAGCAAAGCACACGGAAGAAGCCAAGTAACTGAAGACATTTTCTTTATTTTGAATGAAGAAGTAAGAATACAGATAGAGTCTACTTTGAAAATAAAGCAGAGGATCCAAACAGAGGCGGAGACTCAGTGCCAAACATTAGATAGACCATGGAGGATCTTGTGGAAGGATGGGAGGAAGGACAGAAAGACCGGGAGGAGACAAGAACTCCACAAGAAGACCAACTGAGTCAACTAACCTAGGTCCATGGGAGCTCACAGTGTCTGAACCACCATTTGAAGTGCATGCATGAACTGGAACTAGGTCCCCTACACATAGGTAACTCATGGGTAGGTTGGTCATCATGTGAACTCCTAGCGAGTGGAGCAGGGTCAGTCAGTAACAAAGACTATGAGGCCTGAATTTTGATGATTTCCCCTCAATGGAGCTGTGGTGCCTGGCTTCAATGGAAGAGGAAGAGGAAGCAGCACTCAGATCGAATCTGATTAGATATGTTGAGGTGGGATGGTACAGGGGGTGGGGAGGTGGGAGGGAGCTCCCTTTCTCTGTGGAGGAGAGGGGGATGGGAGAAGGGGGTGGCAGGGCAGGAACCAGAGGAAGAGAAGGAGGGAGCTACTATTGGGTTGTAAAACGAAAACAAAAATAAAATTAAAAAAAGAAAAAAGAAAAAAGAAAAAAGTTACGGAAGACATAGAAATCTAAATAAAAAATTTCTAAAATAAAAATTCTCTGAATTAAGGGTGCATACCAAAATTGTTTTGTACCTAGTGTCTCTTAGTCCTCACCACATCTGTGGAGGACACATGCCTTTAAATATTTAGATTAATATAAGCCTTGTTTTAAGTGGATAAACTCAGAAAGCAAGAGAGATTAAGTATATATTTTCTGGGAGCTTTCATTTGAGAAGGAACAACATCTCAGCGCACCAAGGACATAAGTGTAAGGCATTGGAAATGTCATAGTTAGCTAGTATTTTAGATGAAATGTTAGACATGGTTACAGAACACATTTGAAGATACAGAAAATTGTCTCAGAAGATGTTTAAGGTGCACAGAAAAAGCCAATGAGGGTTGACTGGCTGGAGCACTAGCAGTGCTAGGGAGAGTAGGGAGGCCAAGCAACCGGGGGGGGGGGGGGGGGGGGGGGGGGGG
>CAJQZJ010004748.1:6675283-6728261 GCA_907164525.1 Lophiomys imhausi | reverse complement strand
GGGGGGGCTTTTGATACAGGGCACTTCCTTCCTGGCTATTTTGCATACATCTATGATCATATGTGTTGAGGGTTTTGTTTAGACACGTGTTTTTATTGTCCTTGAGTGGAATTGCTAGGAAATTTCATTGTATGCTCATAACTGGTTTATTCAAAGGAAAACGAGCCAGCCACCAAGTACAAAAGGATCATTAAAGTCATTCAGTGTATTACTTAGGTTTGCAAATTAACTATAGCTTTTTTCATTCTTATTTTTCTGAGACAATTTAAATTTCCATAGCTAGTTATAAAACATTGCCTCTATACCTGTATATTAAACCCTGGTTAAAAAAAATAGAGAAAGACAGTCAAAAGACCCATCTTACATGTTTTGGCTTTGCAGTGTCTTTTCTCCTTTCCATTTTCATTGTCTAGAATTTGGTGTCATCGGTCCTTAAGTTTTTACTATCTATGTAGGTACTTCATTCTTCTAAGCATGTTAGTTTGGTTTCTCTGTTGCTGCCATGATAAAGACCACAATCAGAAGTAATTTGGGGGAGGAAAGGGTTTATTTTGGCATAGAGTTTGTAATTCATCATGAAGGGAAGTCAGGCAAGTATCTGGAGGCAGGAACTGAAGCAGAGACCATGGAGGAGTGCTGTTTCCCGGTTTGCTGCCCAGGGCTTGCTCAGCTTGCATTCTTACACAGTTCAGGAACACCCACTCAGGGGTGCCCCATACCACAGTGAACTCAATCATTAACTTGCCAACTGCTAATCTGATGAAGGCATTTTCTCAAGTGAGTTTCCCTATTCCTAGATGGGTTTAGTTGGTGTCACTGACAAAAGGCTAACTCACACACCACTTGCTGTGTATTCAGATATATTTATCCTTCTCAGGTCTCTGATGTGGTTGAAGGCTAGATAGTTATGGTCTCACAGTTAAAGTTTAAGTTATTTAGGAATTACAGGGATGTTCTAAGTCTAAGAAGTTGTTTTTAAGCTGGTAATGCAAGCTAGGATGGAAAATAAGTTAGGTACAGAACTTCAAACTCATGGAGATAGATGGATAATAGAATATTAATATCAGTCGCTAAATATTTATGGACTGGACATTGGGAATTTATGTTATACTTACAATTTTCATAATTGTGGCCTAATTATATAAAAAAAAAAGAATTATGAGTTCTGGGAGAATGGGCAGAGTGTGGGAGGGGGGGGCCAGGAGGGGTGGAGGGAGGGCACTGGGATAGAGATATAACTTGAAGTAATAAATAAACATTAAAATAAAAGAGTGACACTGTATTCTGAATTCATACAGTGCTCAACTTTCACCCAATGCTACTTCCTTGACTCATGTATACTTATCATCCTCTTTATGAATATACCAGGCTTTCTTTATTTTTCAGAAAACAGGGACTAAGTAGGAAAACATCAGTACTTTAAATGTGCCTCAGTTCTATAGGGAGGAAATCATTTTAGAGTGTGTGCATCTTAAGCTTTTCTAGACATTGAAAATATTTGGAACAAGAGAGAATAAAACTTCCATTGTTTCATATCTTCCCTGGTATCTGGTATCGTCTGACTTTTCATCAACATTAAGGAGTATGGAAGACTATGTTGAGCTATACTTGATCACTAAAAATTATACTAAATGTAAATAGGCAGGGCATTTCAACTACACCAACTGCTCATCTCTTTCCTTCAGTGAATTTGTTGTTCATACTTTGTTCATGATTTTAATGCTACTCTCTACTAATTTGCCTGTGTTTATCTGATGGATTATTAAATATTCTTTTACACATTTTAGATATGAAACATTAGGAGTCATATTACATGTACTGAAAATAATTTTCTTAATTCCCTTTTGAGGATTTTGCCATCTCTTTGGGCTGCATGAAACACATACTTATTATCTGGTGTCAGCCAGGGATTTCTCTCTGGTCTTCGGGTGCTTATTGTCCACTATAGAAGACTCAGGTTCCATAGCACCTTTTCTTCTAATTTCCTTGTGGTTTCAAATCAGATGTGCATTTCATGCATTAATAATATAGTTGGGTAACATTTATATATCTGCCATGCCAGTCTTTCTTTAACTATATGCATTATTTATATTACCAATACTATTAATATGTTAGTGTAACAGACTGTCATGTTCTTATTGGTTTTGCAGTTATTTTTGTTTGTGTTTTCTTTTCCCCATTTCCTGTGTATTAATTAAACATATTTTGGAGAATTTTATTTTGATTTATTTATACTATTTAAGTGTGTTTTCTGAAAAGTTTTTCAATAGTATTCGAACATCAAATTATCTATGTATTTGTCCACATGGTGGTTACTTAAAGCGATCCCTACTGCTCAGTCTTTTCATAAGCAGGAATCTGGATTCATTTTGAATGAGAAATCTTCTCTGCTTCCAAAATCTGGATTTTCTTTTTTCTTTTCACCAATTCTGGAGTATTCTTTATATATATATGTTAAGTTATCACTTCACTCTTTCCACCCCTCCCATTCCCACCCTCCCACCCTCCTACCCTCTTCCCCCTTCCTATCCTACTCTTCCAGAGTGGGGTGTCCCTAAATAATCCCCCACCCCAGTTCAGCAGTCATATGGAGGCTAAGAGCTTCCTCATGTACTGGGGGCCTACATAACAGCACCAATAGGGCAAAGTGTCTCATTATCAAGTAACAAAGTCTATGTTCCTGTTCCTTTTGGTGCATTGGTTGTAGTATAGTTATCCTGTACTATGTGGCTAAAATCCAATTATAAGTGAATAGATGCCATGTGCATCTTTATGAGTCTGGGTTAGTTCACTCAGGATAAGCTTCTCTAGTTCCATACATTTGGCTGCAAATTGCATTATTTCGTTGTTTCTGATAGCTGAGTAGTATTCCATTGTGTAACTGTACCACAGCTTTTTTATCCATTCATCACTTGAGGGATATCTGGGTTGTTTCCAATTTCTAGCTATTACAAATAAGGCTGCTATGAACATAGATGAGGAGATGTCCTTGTGGTGTGGTCTGGAGTATTCTTAATTATTTAATCTTCAAATATTTCTATTTTTACATTCAAATTATTTTCTATTTGTGGATCATGCAAAGAATTGTACAATAAAGCTTATTTCTTTATCTTTCTTAACTTTTGTCTTTAAATATATTTCCATTTATATCAACCCATGCAGATGTCTATATATACATTCTGGAAAATTTCTTTAGACTTATTTTTAATTAGTTAGTTAGTTAATTAAATTTAGAGGGATAATCCCACTACATAGTCCAGGGTGGTCTTGAACTCATTACCCATTTACCTCAATCATTCCAAACCGATCTAACTATAGGTACATGTCAACTGGTGAATCTCAAATTTAGATGTATCTTCTAGCTTATGATTATATAGTTTCAATGACTATATTTTTGCTTTGAGAAATTCTTTGTAATTTGTTTCCTAATCCTAAGATCCTTCCTTCCAATATACAATGGATTCTTTTCTTGCTTACATATTTTTAAACAATGTTTATTTATTTATTCATTTTATGTCCCAATTTTAGCCCCTCCCCCCTAGTCCAACCCTCCAGCCCCCATCCCCCTATCCTTCCTCCACTTCTACTCAGAAAAGGGGAACCCCATTACCATCCTTACATTTTTACTTTCTTTCTATTTGAAGAGCTTGAGCAAAGATCTAATGTTAGACAAATCCAATAATAAAGTCTGTGGGGTCTATCACCTGTCGCTCATAATAGTTTGATTCATGAAATTTATAATTTTGAATTCTGAACTCGTATTTGAATTTATCTGTAAGAATTTAAAGCACTATATTTGAGAATTTATCCCCCTCCAGAAGCTTGCTTCTTTTATTTATATTGGTTGCCAGGGCATCATCAGACTGGGGCTATCTTGTTTTGTTTGCTGGTGGAGTAGTTTTAATATAAAGGCATAGATGGGTAACATGCCCAAAGAATTTCTTTCCTCCTTCTCCTAGATGTTGAGGTTTCTCTTGGGCACTGTCTATTTAGATGCTGAGTTCTGTGCCCAAGATCAGGTTGCAGTCTGTACATGGGCATTATATTGACCAATGTGCTGTAAAGAATGCTCCCCAATAATCCCTGATTGGTTAATAAAAACCTGGAGCCTATAACTGGGCAGAGGAGATAGGAAGGCGGGACTTATATGATGTCTCTGTGTCATTTACTTGGGAGCTAAGTGGGCTAAAATAGGGTAGAAATTCCCTATAAATATTTGGGAGCAAAAGGAGGCACAGCAAATCCACAAATAATTGAATACCTGTTTAAAGAGAGAGGGAGAAACTTTTTTTTTACTCTAAATATCTGCTTGAAACACTCATTTCTTCTTATCTACAGATTGATTCAGTGTGGTTTCTGGCTTTTTTTTTTCTGGGAAGGTCTCGTTTCAAACTTCTCCTTTTTTTCTTGTACAAATTAAAACCTTTCCTACACATTCCCCAGACAGTGACACACACAAGGATACATGTTACTGTACTTACTATAATTTTATTACAATTACTGCTAATCAGGGCCCCTACATTTTGACATTTTCTATTCATATAGATGAACCCATGTCCTTTGAAGTATATTTATCAGAATTATTCTTCTTCTTCCTCTTCTTTTTTTTTTTAGTTCTGATGTTATTTTTGGCATGGAAAATTTCTAGTTTGCCAATTGTGAAAAAAATACACGTATTTATTTAGTGTGTGTGTGCACTGGCACATACTATGGCTATATGTAGGGATGAGAGAACAGCTTGTAGAGGTCGATCTTCTCTTTCCGCCACATGGGATCCACAGATCAAACTTCGTTCATTAGGCATGGTAGCAAGCATCTTTACAGACATCTTGCCTACCCTTTTTAGTACTAATTTTCTTGTGAACTAAAAATAACAAGCCTAAGTAGCAGATACAAACAAAATCAATACACAAAAATTAACAGTAGCCTTTGTGTGTTGAAAAAAATACAGAAATATCATCCACAGTAGCTTAAAAATAAAATAATACACTTAGGAATAAATCTAACTATGGAGGTGAAAGACCTGTACAATCATAACTTTAACTTACTCAAGAAAGAAACTGAAGGGGTTCAGAAAGTGGAAAGACTTCCTATGATCAAGGAATGTCAGAATTAGTATTGTAAAAATGGATAGTGATATACAAATTCAGTAAAATCTCTACAAAATTCTAATATAGTTCTTGGAATTAGAAAAGCAATTAGAAAAAATATGGAAGCACTGAACACTCTACATAGCTAAGTAGATCCAAATCAGAAAGAACATTGTAAGAATCATAGTGCAGATCTCAAATTATGCCACAGAACCAGAGTAACAGAACTATTTGATACTAGCATAAAACCAACACACCTACAGAATAGAATAGATGTCTTGGAAAAAAACCACACAGTTACAGTCTCTTAATTTGCAACAAAAGTATAAAAAGTATATGTTAGAAAAAAGACAGTCTCTTCAGTACACGGTGCTGGATATCCACAAGTAGAAGAATTAAGTTAGGTCCATATCTTTCACCATGAATAAAAATGAGTTAAAAATGAATCAAAGACATTAATATCATTCCTGAAACTTTGAAACTGCAAGCGGAAAACATGGGCCAAAACTGAAAGATCCAAGCAGAGTTAAGGACTTTCTGGAATGACTCCAGTTATACAGGAAATAATCCCAAGAATGAATTAGACAAATCATACTGGCAGGCATGAATGAAGATTCCAAAATAAGACCCATCGCTTTATATGATAACTTAAAAGTTTTAGTTTAAAAAGACATAAAGTAATGTTTTGTAAATGAAATAATATTTTTAGCTTGTTCAAATTCTTGGGGAGTTTAATTTTACTTTTGCTTGAAGTCATATTTCAGTCTGTATGGCTTCTTGATATAATTTAAGTAGAGTTCTTCCCCATCCTTCCTCACCTACTTGGAATGAGATGTATAACTTCTATTGATAAGTTGGATTCATGCATCTGATTTAGTCATTAAAGTTTTCTATGTTTCAAATGCATAAATTTGTACAATTGTTACAAAATAATATTTAAGTGGTATACTTTCAGATATTGTTGGTTCTGAATATATCACAATTTACCTTTACCACCTAGTGATGGTTTCTGGCTATAATGTTGGAAGCTTCATTTAAAAAAAATTTAAGAGTTATTTATTTAAAGTATATGAGTACTCTATGTGCATGTACACCTGTATCCAGAAGAGGCATCAGATCACATTGTGGATGGTTGTGAGCTATTTTGTGATTGATGGGAATTGAACTCAGGACCTTTGGAAGAATACTAGCCAGTCCTCTTTACTGCTGAGCCATCTTTCCAGCCCTCATATTATTTTTTGTAGCATTTATTATATGTTGTCTTAATATTGAAAACCAATATTGCTTCAAATAATTAAAACTAGTTTACTTAATAAATAAGAATACAGCTTCTAAATAAAAGAAACACCATTCCCAAATACAAAGCAGTAATATTTAACACTAAATGATTTTGGGAAAGGTTTATTATTAATAAATCTGATGGATAAATAAATACAATATAAATAATTAAAGTATAAAATTGTATCAACAATAGCAAAAGATTATAATCATAAAGCAATCCTTAGGTGTCATATACTATTTTAAATCACTAAGTGTACTAACTTATTTACTGTATCTGACCCATGAAGAAGATGATGCTATTAACCTCATTTTCACATGTAGAAAGAGACACAGAATAATGACTCAAAAAAAAAAAACTAAAAAAAACACATCACCCCTTTCAGTGAAAGAACAAGAATTCTAGCTCACAGACTTTGGAAACAAAATCTACTGATTGTCACTTCAGCATCAGCATATACTGAAGTCAATCTATAAACTTCTGTCACCATTCCAGATAAATCATCAGGAAAATAGGTATTGAAGGAACTAATTATAATAAAAATAAGTTGTTCCAATAGAATTAAAGCAAGATCAAGGATTGTATAAGAGGTAAGATGTGGGGTAACTCCAATTTGTTTTATGTTCAATGTGTTTTCTCAGCTCCTCTCCCCTCTTCCCAGAGCTTAGAGTAGATATTCTATTGTGCTAAATATACTTTCATTTATAAGAATCCATCCTGACCTTATTCATTTTTTTCATAAGCTTTAAATTTTACTTTAAATTCATAAACAAAACATCTCAATATTTCTCAATGTATTCATTGGAAAAATTTGAACACTATTACTCAGTTTCTGTTGATATTTTCAACTGAAATTTGTTGTATTTTTGTCATTAATACACTTGAAGATTAGTTGAAATTAAGAAAATGCTTTTTATTCTGTACTTTAACAAAGAGAACATTTTGTTGCTACTAAGGTTGATAATTGTCTTGGCCAATGATTTAAACAATGGGCTGTTCTATTTGGTTTATCATTAACATTTTTATTTTATGAAACATTTAATGAAAGAATTGCAGTTTTCATATCAAATGACTCAATTAGTACAGCTTGTTATCTTAATGACTAAGATATGATAAGGTTAGCATAGTAAAAATAGGGCAAATGAGTTGGAGTAATGGACTGAGACTCACATACAGACCTCAGGGTCTGCCTTTGATACCTTACAGCATTATTGGCAAATTGGTCAATGGATAGGCTTGGAATTTCATGACATATTTAGATAGTTGTTTGTGGGAAAGGTATTGTACACTCAAAGATGTTGGTATTTTAAGTCATAAATAATAATGACATTTTGAATATTTTGAGCTATGGTTCATCTTGGAGAACAGAATTCCCATGGCTTGTTCATTATTTATTATGAAAATTTATGAAGAAGTTTACTAAATGAATGTGTGTAAGATAAAAATGAAGGTGCAGCAATGGCAAAATGAGGAGTTCATCCAGAGCCAAGATGAACTCGCTTTGACAACTCAGCCACTCATAGAAGGAAGTCTGAGTGTAGAAAGCTGTCTGGAAACTGATTAAGTTTACCTTTTCTGAGAGAAGAAAACTGAAACTTGCTTGACTTAACATTCTTTCATTTATTATAAATAAGGAGGCATTTTCTATAGTTTCGCAAATGTCCTTTGTACATTCATATTGCAGCTTTAACTACTAGATCGTGTCAGTGACTTTTGGACAGAATACTTCTTTTTTAATTGGAAGCTTTCTGCCAATAAAGTAATCACACTCACTTTAAAGCCTAGGTTTTCACATCTAGAGCACTTGTTTGTGTTTTCTCAGCAGTTTAGTAGGAAATGTTACCTACCTTATAATATTTTTTGTAAGACTTTTTAAAAGGCTGTATGTATTAAGTCCTGATAACAATGCCTATACATCGAAATACTCACTAAGGATTGGACATTATTATTATTATTATTATTATTATTATTATTATTATTATTTGTCTTTGGATACCTGAAGCCTCAAGAAACCAGGCAACAGGCAAGCCTTCATGCACGAGTGAACAAAATTGCATGTGAATCTCTAAACAAGAAGAGACAATACTTTGAAGGATATTTTTCTTAGCAGTTTGCAGACGGCAACAGATATTATGAGGCTCTACTTAGGGTCTATGCTTACTTCACGGAAAGTTCATCATGTGGTGCAAGCTTGGCAGACAATCAGTTCTGATTCCTTTTATGTCCATTTTCCCTTCACATGCACAAACAAACACAACTGTGTCAGTTTCTCTAATCTCACTGCTCACTGTCCACACACACACGCACACGCACACACACACACACACACACACACGCACACACACACACACACACATTCCCTTTGCCTTCAACATGCACACCCATGCATCCACATTCATTTCATTTTACTTAGTGTTTAATCCTCAAAGGATTCACGGAGTAAGCTGAATGCAGCCGCCCTGTTTTCCCTGGTTAAACTGGCAGTTACCCACTGTGTAGAGTTGCCAGGAGAGGATGGATAAGCACGGTTGCAGCATCACTTGATGGACATACTCTCTCAAGAACAACCTGTGGAGCTCTGGGGTCTGTCCTCTGTACGACTCTCTGTATGATTTTTTTTGTGTTTGTTATTAATATTGGCTGAATTTATTGGGGAAACATGCTGTATTTTTAAGTGTCGCTTCCATATCAACTAGGAGACAAAAGCCTTGGTATTTTAACAGTCACTTTCTTCTCAGGGTGGTGCTGCTGGTACGATCCCCCACCATCTGTTTTCTATTACATCCTGCCCTCCTTCAGCTGCTAGAGAGGAATTCAGCTTCTTGTGGAGCGCGAAAATCATTCACGTTTCTTCCGTGCACAATCGAGCCCGTAAACTGTGGGAATTCTGTTGTGCTTCCGTGCAAGCGCCAGTTACACGGATGAGCTGCTTGGGGGACAGCCTGAACAGCCGGTCACTAGAACGGTAGCAGCTCACATGTGCGGATCGCTCCTGTGAGGTCAGAGCATCTGTTTATTCTACCGTCAGCTCGAGGAGGGTTGGTGATGTGAGCTGAGTACGTGCCTGTCAAAGTCGATAGCGCTTCTGGCAGAGGCTTCTCTCAGCTTTGCGCCTCTGAGCTGTTTTGACAGATAAGAGATGCTACTGTGTAACGCCCGAGTTTTGTAATGGACTGAGGAATGCTTGTTCTAGCCGCGGAAACTGACTGTAACTGTGTTGTCCTAGGAACACCATCATGGGCTCTACTGATGCGGACATCGAAGAGCTGGAAAACGCCACTTACAAGTATCTCATTGGGGAACAGACAGAGAAGATGTGGCAACGCCTGAAAGGAATGTGAGTAAGCTCTCTGCTTGCTCTTATCTTACGCTTCCCCCACCCCCGACAAATTAACACAAATAATTGTGGGTGCTATCTGACTTTGAGATTTACTGTTTCCTTTACAAAAATTTTCTCTTGAAAACTAAAATGTGCCCATCTCAGCTATCAACTTGTTGAAAGCAGAGTAGTTTTTCCCTACCTGTGTGTTTTGTGTGAAGTAAGGCAAGGGTCTGTGAAAGTTTACAGTCCAGGGCTTCTGTTCTCCTTTGTGTGTATTGTTTAGATGTGTGATTTAGATATGCAGAGAAGGGACCAGGAAAGCAACTGGCTTGGTCCCCACTGAAATTATTTCTCTCAGGTAAGCAGAGAGAGAAATAAGATGGAGATTTCTTTCTTTGTAAAACAAGGACCGGGTTAATATAATAACAAATAACATATTTATTCTGTGCTTATTCTTTGCTGGCCAAACTAATATTTTAATAAGAAAATTATTTATGTGGTAAAATAATGTGAAAAACATACCAAATGTATTAGAGCTCTAGTTTAAATTAAATTAACCAGTTTAGTTCTTCACTAACCAGTAAAGTGCAGAATCGCTTCCACTGTACTGACCGGGGCTGGTAATGATACAGAATGGGATGCGCAATTATGGGAAGCACGGCTTGTATTTACCTGAATCAGCTTTGATACCAGTGTTAGTACCTTGATCTTCACCTCCACCCTGGACCCAACTGTGTGTGTGTGTGTGTGTGTGTGTGTGTGTGTGTGTGTGTGTGTGTGTTCTGGCCAGTGTTTAAGCACAACACTGTTTATAATATGCTTTTGCTTTAATTTATCACAGTTGTAAAATCTGATCTATCATTTGGATAAAGATAGGAATATTTATAGGCCGTTGGAATTTCTTAGTGTACTTGCATATCTCAAGATTAAGTGGGGCATTAGCTTTGCAAAGACAGCTGACGGACTGCCATGCTCCGTGGACAAGAAGATCTGTAGGAATCCTGTCTTCAGTGCTGTTGCATGTTCACATAGCGTTTCATGAAAGGCAGTGTATGTTACTGCTTTTATAAAGAACAACTATATCAAATTTGCTTAGAAGTCCAAATCCTCTCTACTTTTCTCCATTCAGACGTATTGAATTTTCTCTGTATGTTTAAACAGTGCTTGCAGTGTGTATATATTTTTCATTACTTGAAGCAATTCATGGTCCTGGGGTGGCTCATATAAAGGCACACCAATAATGTAAACAACAGTTAGCAGGCAATAACTTTTAAAAAGAAAGCCATATTCCCAGCTTTTCGATGAACTACAGAAATCTGTTCCAAAGATCTGTTCAAGATTTAGAAGGCAGATTCTCTAGAGAAACAAATAATTCTGTTGAAACAAATAGCAGTTTATGCAACTAATTAGCATAGATGCAAATTAAGGATCAGCAGTCTTCAGATGATTTCCACTCTAACCTAATAAGTGGATGAAGTGCTGTCCTGGGATGCTGTACTGAACTGAGATCACAGCCCATCTTAGATTCTTCCTTTACAGGACAGGGTGTTTTGTTTGCTCTTGGTATATTGTATTTCCATAGTTACTCCAATGCGTAAAGAGGAACAGTGGTGACTTTGTGCATATGCCTTCAAATAATTAGATAATTGATTGTGTGTTTACCCAACATTTTTGAGAAAAGTTATTTGACTTTTCACTTTGTCATTTGATATCAGTTTCAGAGGAGGATGATATGGGACTTCAACAGCAGAGCTTCAAGAGTTGACAGTGGAGTATATCTGTGTATGCACATGCTGTATTGCTTTGAAACTATAACTACACAGAATCACTTAATGATCTCTAGGCAGTTGGGGTTTTGAAAATCATTCTTACTGACTGAAGTGACTCAGGGCTTCTGTATTCGAGCATGAAAAATTTGCAGTTTGGTTCTATCACTTTTCCTTGTACTTTGACTTAAGACATTTTCAGTATTCTGTGTTGAGGCTTGTCAAAGCAGGAAGCTCTAAGTTTAAAATCTGCCTGACTAATGACAAGCAAATTGTTTAATTATGGTCTTTTGTGTAGTCTGCATTCAAATGCAGTGATGTGGGGGACTCCCCATTCCCTTTGTGAAAATGCTTCACCTTTTAAAAATGAAGTATTGATTCAAGCAAATTTTTATCTCATCAGGATTGCTCCTTGGATTCCACTTTTAAAGGTTGGGAATAGAAATCTTGGTATTAATGAATTCTATTAAACAATTTTGAAATGATTTTCTTGTTTTTGATAAAATAGACTAAACGATGGCTATTAGATATTTATTTGGAAAGGACTTCATTTTATTTTATTATATCCAACTTTATAAACTCATTGATGTTTTCAGCAGGCTATTTATTTTTAATTTGGCTTACAATATGTACATTTTTAATTTAAATTCAAGTGGAGATGAAAATAAATGAATGTTTATCCATGTAACATGGAAAACACAAGTCACTACAGGCAGATACTTGTAAAGTCTTTCATAGGGATTTTTATATAGTATAATATTTTAGATACCTGTTTTAAAAAATATGGGCTTGTTATATAGCCCAGCTTGTCCTCAAACTTATAATTCTCCTACCTCATTCTCTCTAATGTTTGGATTGTAGGCATGTACCGCCACACCTGATTTGTACACCCCTTTGAATCCATAGAAATAGTTTAAAAAATTTGGAACACATGTGGAAAATATTGCTAATTGAATCTAAGTTTCAATTCCTCCAGACTCCTTGGCTCATTTCTTCATTAATCTTTTTGATATGTGTGGTGCTCAAGTGGGTGTGTGCAACTGTGTGAATGCATATGTGTGTGTGTGTGTGTGTGTGTGTGTGCACATATGGAGACCAGAGGTCGATGTTAATATCTACTTTATTCACTTTTCAGTTTATTTTTTTGAGACAGGGTGTCTGTCTCACTGAACTTGAAGCTTAACAATTTAGTTAGACTGACTGGTGAATAAACCACTTGGATCTGTTTCTCTGCTTTCCCAGTGCTAGGATTACAGGTAGCCTGTTTTTTTCCAGGTACTTGGTATTTTCCATTGGTGTTGGGAATACCCAGACTTGGGTCCTTGTGCTTTTATGGCAAGCAGGTTACCAACAGTACCATCTTATTACCTCACCCATTAATCTTTCTAAGTCTTCTTAACTAAAGATTTGAAAAACACAGAAACTTCTGTGACTCCCAATCTCTTACCCTTTGGAGAGCAAAGCTGAAATCATTTCCTTTCTCCATTCTCATAAAGACCTTGATGCCTTATTCTTCTGATTTTATGGTCAACATTTTTCTCACCATTCTCAACTTATTTGCTACCACTAAGAATGACAATTTAGCATCCACATATGACTCATCATCTTTGATCGTGGAAACAGTAGCTGTGATATCAAGTCCTTCATAAAGCTGTAATTTGAAACCAGCATATACTTACTCATAAATTGTCCATAGCTCAGAGCCCAGAAAATCTTCCTAATTTATATATCCCTCCAGGAGGAGGGTCAATTTCTTACTCAGAATTTCTTTGTGATTCTGGAACCTCAGCTGAATCTTACATAGTAAGAACAGTTTTCTACTGGTGGATTTTGCAGAGACTGAGAATTTATGCCTTGCGTGTGAAAAGTTGATTTGAAAGTTTTATACTCTTTCAATTAGTGGCACTTTTTTTTTTTTTTTTTTTTTAGTGTCTTTATCCTAAGGCTCCTTCTTCCTGCCCTTGTGTCTACAACTGTGTTGTGGAGAGGTCGCAACACCTGTGCCGCTCTGTCCATGCAGTGCCACGGTTCTAAGAATTCAGTCCAAGAGCTAACAGCATCTCTAGAAACTTGTGATGTTTTCGAAGAAACTAACCCAATATATTATTTCACTCTGTTGTTTAACAGAAGTGAAGTAAGGTCAATCTGAACTCCTGAAAACCATAAGCTGTCTACGGAATTTAAACACTCACCACTTCATAGAGCAATATTGCTGGCTCCTTCAGGTCATCTGAGTGTGGTATTAGAACCAGCCAGACTTTCAACAATCATTTCTTGTCAGATTGCTGATGGTATTATCTATATTGCCACATGTCTCTCCTATCTTTACAAATGTGTAGATCAGATGTGGGATTGCGAATGTGTTGAAACAGAAGAACATCAAGCTAAGGTTCTTCTACTTCTTGTTTTAATGATAAACATTAATTATCAGCAGTAAAAGGTGAATTGTAGGAAAGTAGAAAGTGAATGAGGGTGGAGGAGCTCAATTACTCTTCAATTCTAATCAACTCATTTGCTAAAGAAGGCAGTCTGATATGCAGTTCTTGCCCGGGCCCCACTTCTACGCTGGAACAGCAAAACATATTGAAACTAGGCAAAGACTGTAGCCAGGTAGAGGTATCAGCACCATATTCCTGAAGTGGAATTATACTTTCAGATAAAGCTGCTTCATAGACAAGGAAGGAAAAAGATTCTTTAAATCACTGGCTTCACACCCTTTACAGATGCTCCCATTTGTACTGTGGGCTCAGCATCACCCACAGCATCTCTGTGCCACTGCTCCGTGTTAGGAGTCCCCTTATATGCCTCCCTTTTGCTGACTCCCTCCCAATCAGATCAGAGGTTGACTTTACAAAAGTCTGCATACCGCCTTTGCTAATTTTAATAAACATCTTTCCCTAGTCAGCCATGTTTGCTCTTGCTGCTCTTGCTGTATAAGGGAAGTTTGCATGTGGTGACCTCACAGTCTTTCTGCATTTGGTTTGTAGCAGAGAGTGGTAAGACTGTGTCCTCAACAACTCAGGCTAGTCCTTCATCAGGAGGGTCTGTTCTACTTCAGTGCCAATAGAGACCTTATTAAGAAATATCAAACATCTCTGCAGAAATTTTACTTACACAGGAAATTCTTTCCAATTTTCCTAAAATGGAAAGACTTTTCCATTTTAGGATGCTTTCGGTTCATAAAATAACCCAGGATTTAGTTTCCATTCCCAAATCTACCTATTCTTATGGACCATTGCTTTTGAGTTCAATTACCAAGTTCACTTTACTTGTTTTGTTCTTGGATTCCCAGCACCCAACATAGTATTGACTCTAAATAGAGAATTACAAAATAAGCCAGATTGCTTAAAGCAAAGTTGGAGGGTTGGAGAAAAATTCACAGCCAGAATAGGGATGGAGAAGATGGAAGAGAACCAAATATGCTTATCATGTACTACTTGCTAGAACTCTGAAGATTATAATATATTCACTGTCTTATGTGTCCCTATAAATGATTCTAAGAGGTAAGTCTCCTAAATTAGTTACTGTGTATCTGGTGAAGCATGAATTTGAACATAAGTTTAGTTGGCCTGAAAGATAATATTCACTTTTTCTTCTAAAACAAATGAGCAAGTCCCCTGGTCCCCCCATCTCAGAATAGTTATCCAGAAACATCAGAAGGAAAGGATGTAGAAAAGTGCTTCTAAAACAGTTCTCAGAACACACTGTAGGTGAACTAGGTCCCACCACAGTGTCACCCATTTCCTAATTTCTAGTATTTGTGAGTGTCACCATACCTGGAAAGCAGGATTAAGGCATCATCAGGGGTTAAGGTTTCCAAATGACTGATGCTCAAATAGGTCTCTTATTCTGGATCACCCAGGCAGATCCTGTGTGGTCACAGGACCTCTGACCAATGGAATCCAGGCAGAAGAGGCAGTCAGATTGCAGCAGTGTGGAAAAGGCTGACTTGTAGATATCAGCAATGCAAATGGGCAAGGCAGGCCTTGCATCAAGGAACAGCGGGATCTCAAAAAAGTAGATCATGGGTTATAGATAATCTTGTTATTTAGGGGGAGAGATTACAAGCTGTTAAATGGTCTTGTTAATAGGTTTTGGAGGTTAGACCCAGGTATTTCTCTCTTTTTCTTTTCTGTATCCTTCTTTTTCTCCTATGTAGGGGTGAATAGACTTGAGAAAAAATGAGATAGAGACATAATATAGGAATGATAAAGAAAAAAGGACAGATTACTGAATATGCCCTTATACCTTTGTATATTGATACAAAATTAGGATTATATTTGCCTAAATTGGTATTGATCTTTGTATATTGATGCAAAATTAAGATTATATTGGGTGACATCGGTATTGATCTTTGTAAAATTTAAGATTATATCTGGCCACATTGGTATTGATCTTTGTATATTGATACAAAATTAAAGTTAACTCTTTTTAAGGTATTGTACCTAGGTAATGCTTAAAAATGAAATGTGAAGTTTTGACCTTTTGCTACCAACTGTCATAAACTGTTTAGGATAATTAAGAAATGCAAACAAGCATGTCATTTTGTTAGGTACTAGGACAGTCTATCACAGTTATTTTCTAACTTAATCAGAAATCAAATTGCTAAGAGACAAGCAAAATTTGCTTATCCAACTATAATAGATAGATAGGTGGTTTTCAAAAACCTCAAGAGATCTGCAGAATATGGCATTCAAAGATGTTTTCTTAACTTAAGATTTTTTTGATATTGAGACATGTCAGCTCCTGACAGCACCCCCTATTCTACCCCAAGTAAAAGATGAGCATTGAAGAATCTCCAATTGGAGATGGTTGAATTAGTGGCAAGCCTGTCTCTTGGCAAGAAAAAATTCCTTGCTTCAACTGGAAACAGAATGCTGTCCAAACAGGACAAAACTTAGAAGCAGGTAAGTCGACAGCCTAGCTCTGCCAAGACAGGGTAGGCAAGTCCTTCATAATTTCTGTTTTACAATCAATGTCTGTCAGAGAAATGGGGCCAAATGGCTGAAGATTGATGCTGTAATGTATGGAGAGAAAATGGGAACTGTCCAGGCAGCCACTGGCATGTCATTTCTTAGTTTTGGAAGCTGTTGGCCCTGCACTTCCTGTATAATCAGATATATTTATCCCTTTCAGGTCTCTGATGTGGTTGAAGACTAGATAGGTAGAGTCTCATAGTTAAATTTTGAGTTGTTTAGGAATTAAGAGGGTGTTCTGGATCTAAGAAAATTTTTTTAAAATTGTGATGCAAGTTAGGATGGAAGCTGAGTTGGATATAGAACTTTAAACTCATGGGGATGGTTAGATAGCAGAATGTTAAAGTCAGGTGCCAAATACATATGGACTGAACATTGGGAATGTATGCTAAACTCTATAACTCTCATAATTGTGGCCTAATTATTTCTGTTTTTTTGTATTGTATTTATTGTTATAAGAGAAAGAGACATTGTTGGACTGAAAGGGGGAGCTGTTGAAGGGAAAAAAGATATACCTTAAACTTAAAAAAAAAGGAAGGGGATGGGGGGATTGAGGGGGAAGAGGGAGGGAGGGTGGAACTGGAGGGGGGAGTAGGGAGTGGATTGTGATTGAGATGTAACTGGAAGAAATAAAGAATAAATTTTAAAAAAAGTAGAACATGAAGTCTTCCAGAGTCTGCAGGAAGAATGTAGTCCTACTGACATCTTGATTTTGGCTGAGTGAAAACTGATGTCAGACTTACGACATTCCAAATAGAAGACAACTTAACTTGCATATATTTTAAGATACTGGATTTTGTGATAAACTTATTATAGCAACAGCAAGAAACTAAAATATATCTGCTATATTAGAATAGTACTGCTTAATAAATATGACCATTCTTCTCCTTTCCTTTGCCCCCCTCCCCCATAATGCACAATTGATCCGTAGAGATGTAGAAAAATGCTCTATGATACATCAGAGCTGGGCAGTCTTGATCTTAAGCCACTGAATGCTCCTTATACCCCTATGCTACCTGGATTACATGCCAAAACCATCAGTTTCTTGTCACGCTCTAATGTGAGAGTATACAATACATTAAATTTCAAGTGTTAGAGGAAAATATTTCTTGGAGATTGTTGATAAATCTGTTCTTGTTCTTACATTGTTAAGTGTGCTACTGTTTGATGGAGTTATTAAGAAAATCTCCTTAAAATTTTGTATTTTAGCTGTGAGACCAACTAGGTTTGAAGAAAATTACTTCACTGGTCTTACTTTAGAGTATATATGTAAAGTTATAAACCCCAATTTTGGGATAATATTTTATCATTGTCTATGGAATAAACATTCTTCTGGTAGGATTAAGATGGCAATCAATTATTTCCTTTTTTAATATTCATTTATTACTTCAAGTTACATCTCCATCACAGTGTTCTCTTTCCACCCCTCACAGTCCCACCCTCCCACCCTCTATCCCCTCTCCCTTCCATCCCACTCCTCTGGAGTGGAGTGTTCCTACATAACAGTTCCCAGCCCCAGTTCAGCAGTCATATGAGGGCCAAAAGCCTCCTTATACACTGGGGGCCTACAAGGCAGCACCACAAGGGGAAAGTGTCTCATTGACAGGAAACAAAGTCTATGTTCATGTTCCCTTTGGTGCATTGATTGTAGTATAGTTATCCTGTACTGTGTGGCTAAAATCTGATGATAAGTGAATAGATGCCATGTGCATTCTTCTGAGTCTGGGTTAGCTCACTCAGGATGAGCTTCTCTAGTTCCATCCATTTGGCTGAAAATTGCATGATTTTGTTGTTTCTGATGGCTGAGTTGAGTAGTAGTCCATTGTGTAGATGAACCACGTTTTTTTTTTTTTTTTAAATCTATTCTTCGGTTGAGGGACATCTGGGTTGTTTCCACTTTCTAGCTATTACAAATAAGGCTTCCAAGACCATAGATGAGGAAACTTCCTTGTGATTTGGTGAGGAATCATTTGGATGTATACCCAGAAGTGGTACGGCTGGGTCTTGAGGAAGAGCTATTCCAAGTTTTCTAAGATATCACCAGACTGATTTCCATAGTGGTTGTATAAGCTTGCACCCCCACCAGCAATGGAGTAGGGTACCCCTTTCTCCACACCCTCGCCAGCATGTGCTGTCATTTGAGTTTTTGATCCTAGCCATTCTGACAGGTGTGAGATGGAATCTCAGAGTCATCTTAAGTTGCATTTACCAAAGAAAATGAGAAATCTAAAAACGTTCTCACTCATAACATCCAAAAAAATCAAGGACTCAATAAAGAGACGAAACCTAAGAATTATAGGTATAGAGGAAAGAGAAGACTCCTGACTCCAAGGTCCAGGAAACATCTTCAACAAAATCATAGAAGAAAACTTCCCAAACCTAAAGAGAGAGATGCCAATAAAATTCCAAGAGGCATACAGAATACCAAACAGATTAGATCAAAAAAGAAACTCTTCTCGCCACATAATTGAAACTCCAAATGTACAGAACAAAGAAAGAATATTAAAAGCCATAGAGAAAAAGGTCAAGTAAAGTATAATGGCAGACCCATCAGAATTATACATGACTTCTTCTCAGAAACTTTAAAAGCCTGAAGGGTCTGGGAAGACGTCCTACAAGCCCTGAGAGAACATAGGTGCCCAGCAAAACTGTCTATCAACATAGATGGTGAAAACAAGGTATGCCATGGAAAAATCAAATTTAAACAGTATCTACCCACAAATCCAGCCCTACAGAAGATCTTAGAAGGAAAATTCCAACCCAGAGAAGGTAACTGCATTCAAGAAAACAGAGGAAACAAAAACTCCACTGCAGCTAAACCAAAAGAAACACACAACCACCACTTACACCAAAATAATAGGAAATAACAACCTTTGGCAATCTATTATTTCTTCTTCTTTTTTTTTTTTTTTTTTTGGTTTTTTGAGGCAGGGTTTCTCTAGGTAGCCCTGGATGTCCTGAACTCACTTTGTAGACCAGGCTGGCCTAGAACTCACAAAGATCCGCCTACCTCTGCCTCCCAAGTGCTGGGATTAAAGGAGTGCGCCACCACTGCCTGGCTGGCAATCTATTATTTCTTACACATGCAACTGTTACTAGTTTTCTGAGCTTCTCTTTTACCTGTAAAACCTAATTATTTTATTCACCATCCATTAATTCATTCAATAAACATCCAATTACATTCTCTATAGGTGCCTGTTAGACACAACCTTATTTCTAGTAGAGGAAACAGATGACAGGACAATGAGAAGGTGAATTATAAAAAGCAAGTTAGCCGACAGTAAGAAGTAGCCTGTGAGCACGGACCAACGTTTCTTTAGGAAGGACTTTCAGATGGTCATGGATGATTTCTCGCAGACTTTCCAAGTGAGACAGAGCAGAAGTGATATCTAGGACGTTAATGTGTGAGATGGTCCAATAAATGACATGATACCTAGGACTTAGTGTGTGAGATGGTCCAGTAAATGACATGCCAATCCCTGCTGAAGTGCAGAATCTGGTAAGTGATGGATTTAGGAGTCCAGGAGATCAAAATATAAGTTTTAATGTAATAAAGTCTTCATTGGCTTTGGTGTGCCAGAGGGCCCCTGACTGCCTCTACCTCCCCTAATACAGACCTTGAAAAATCTCCTTTCCTAAATTTACCTCATGACATGGAACACATAAGACTTTGCTTTCTCCAAGCACAGATCTCTTCCCTACTCACCGAGAGGGAAGAACCTAGTATCCAGGCCCAGCTGTGTCCATCACGATTTATAATCCAAACAGGTGCTTCTCCTATTCGCTGCAGAGGAGGGGAGAGGCCCAGGAAGCTTCTCTAGTGGAAAGGGTTTAGAGACAGAGGAAAACACTAGAAGCTAATAATGATTTTGTATGCTGAAGTACACAGAGTATGTGACTGCCCCATGGTGCACCTGGCACACACTCAGGAGGCCTTTAAGACACTGTGGTCATGAATACTCCCACAACATGGGTCCTTCAATGCATGCTGTCCCCACTACTCACTAACATATGAGCTTCTTCATCACGTTTTAATACCTTTGTTTTTCATGTGTAAACTGGAAGTATGTCCTATCTTTCAGATGTTGGAGAGTTTACATTAATTGATAATTATAAATTTCTTGCATAATACCTAAATGCTACAAAACGTTAGCAGTTATAATTATTATTGATAATTTTGCAGACTGAACCATATACATATATTTAGGTAATTGGTACTACAAAATACGAGCTGATTTCAAACTTGCAATATTCCTGCCTCTGTCTACCAAGTGCTGAGATTACAGGCATGGGCCAGCAAGCTTGGTTCCAAAATTCTGTACTTTTAAAGGTACTTTTGTTACCGGAATCACAGGCAAAATAAAGTGGTCAATATAAGAAAGAATTATTTTAGATGAGTGGGCCTTGTCTCATAAGAGTTCCTCAGTTTCTTTTCCCTAATACATTGAAGTTTAAACCTGAAGGTCTTATTATATTCTCTTGTGGCAGGAGCTAGAAGTCCCAGGGAGAAAGCTGAGAAGGGGCTACCTGGAGAGTTTTGCTAGTGGAAGGGTGTGTTCATGGCCTTATCATCGCCCCTTGGTCTTTAAAGTGGAGTTCAACTCTCCATAGTCATCTATGTCTCTAGGCTAGACAGATTTCCTCAGATACTGGGTTTGCAATGGGTTGACTTGTCACTAACAGCTATCATACACTATGTCTACCCCCTTGGTGACACACTATGGAAAATGTCACATTATCATTATGCTTCTACATTTTTGTCCTGTACCATAGATCACTAGTCTAGTGTTAAGTATGGTTAGCTATAGTTAAGGGAGTAAAAATGAAGGCTGGAGAGATTGCTCAGTGGTTAAATTATTTGGCCAAGCAAGCAACGGAACCACAGTTCGGAGCCTCGGACTCTATGTAAAGTGCTAGGAATGGCAGCCACTTGTAAGTACAGCCTTGGAAGGTGGAGACAGGGGATCCTGAAAACAAGCTGGCTAGAGAGACTAATCATATCAGTGAGCTCTGGGTTTGATTGAGGGAACCAGAGTCAATGAACAAGATTGAAGATTGATAAAGGATGATTCCCAGCATCAACCTTGGGCCCACACATGCATGTGCACACACCCACACATGTGCCCACACACATGCAGACATGCACACACATGCAGAAACGTAAATGAAATCCAAAGGGCACAAAAATGGTAATAAGTCATTACAAGTATAAAAATGAAGTGTCACCTTTTGGGCTTCTCCTTTAAGCTATACTCTTAAGGTTGTTTAAAGATTAATTGTAGGACTAGAGAGATGGCTCAGCAGCTAAGAGCACTGGCTGCTCTTCCAAAGAATCCAGGTTCAAATCCCAGCATCCACATGACAGTTCACAGCTGTCTGTAGTTGGCAGGCATGGTGGTGCATGCTTTTAATCTCATCACTTGGGAGCCAGGTGGATCTTTGTGAGTTCAAGGCCAGCCTGGTCTACAAAGTGAGTTCCATGACAGCCAGAACTGTTACACAGAGAAACCCTGTCTCAAAAAACAAAACAAAACAACAAAAAAAAGATTAATTATATATCTTGTAAAACATTAATAGATGTTTTTACAGAATAGGTCTTGCATGCTCAAGGATGAGGATAATATTTGTAGGCACATTTTGATATTTATAGTTAAATAAATTTGTAACGGGTCATGAAAAACTAGTTAGCTTCTAAGCACCAACGGCTTCGAGAGAAGGAAAGCATCGATCTTAATTAAACTGTGAATGAAAACTGGGATGTGGCTCTGTGGTAGCGTGCTCCTGTTATGAAGAATGAGGTCTGGGGTCGGCCTTCAAGGCCACAGGCACAAAAGAATGACAAACATACCCAACTCTGCATGTGCATCCTGACCAAGGGATACTCCTGAATCAAGTTCTAGATAATTTTGATGAAAATAAAATAAATTTATTAGGGAAAACAATGTGTTCTGATTCTGTTTCTGATCTACTTAAAGCCGGACTTTCTTTTTCTTTTTCTTTTTTTTTAAAATAATTTATTTTTTATTTCTTCAAGTTACATCTCAATCACAATCCCCTCCCTACTCCCCCCTCCAGTCCCACCCTTCCACCCTCCTCCCCCTCAATTCCCCCATCCTCTTCCCTTCTTCTTTTTTTTTTTTTTAGTTTAAGGCATTTCTTTTTTCCCCCCAACAGCTCTCCCTTTCAGTCTAAAAAATGGTTCTTTTTCTTATAACTATAAATACAATACAAAACAACAGAAATAAATAGGCCACAATTATAAGAGTTATATGACTTAGCATACATTCCCAATGTTCAGTCCATATGTATTTGGCCCCTGACTTTAACATTATACTATCTAACCATCTCCGTGAGTTTAAAGTTCTATATCTAACTCAGCTTTCATACTAACTTGCCTCATAATTTTAAAAATATCTTCTTAGATCCAGAACACCCTCTTGATTCCTAAACAACTCAAAATTTAACTATGAGACTCTAGCTATCTATTCTTCAACCACCTCAGAGACCTGAGAGGGGTAAATATACCTGATTATATAGGAAGTGCAGGGCCTGCAGCTTCCAAAACTAAAAAATGACATACCAGTGGCTGCCTAGACAGTTCCCATTTTCTCTCCATACATTACAGTATCAATCTTCAGCCATTTGGCCCCATTTCTTTGACAGACATTGATTGTAGAGCAGGAATTATGAAGGACTTACCTACCCTGTCTTGGCAGAGCTAGGCTGTCGACTTATCTGCTTCCAAGTTTTGTCCTTTTTGGACAGAAGTCTGTCTACAGTTGAAGCAAGGGGTTTTTCTTGCCAAGAGAACGGCTTACCAACAATTCAATCATCTCCCACTGGAGATTCTTCGATGCTCATCTTCTACTTAGAGTAGAATAGGGGGTGCTGTCAGGAGCTGATATGTCTCGATATCAAAAAATCTTAAGTTAAGAAAACATCTTTGAATGCCATAGTCTGCAGATGTCTTGAGGTTTTTGAAGATGCCCTATCTATCTCTTATATTTAGATAAGCAAATATTGCTTGTCTCTTAGCAACTTGATTTCTGAGTAGCTTAGAAAATAACTGTGATAGACTGTCATAGTAACTAACAAAATAACACGTTTTCATGACTATTAGTTTCCGTTTCTTAATTATCCTAAACAGTTTATGTCGGTTGGTAGCAAGAGGTCAAAACTTGACATTTCATTTTTAAGTATTACTACGAACAATACCTTTAAGAAGCGTTACCCTTAATTTTGTATCAATATACAAAGATCAATACCAATGTGGCCAAATATAATCTTAATTTTGTATCAATATACAAAGATCAATACTGATGTAGCCCAATACAATCTTAATTTTACATTAATATACAAGGGTCAAAGTCGGACTTTCTAAGCATTAGTTCAACCCAAGGAAAGGCATGATGAGGGGAGACTGAGCAACTTCAGCATTGACCCCACTTCTTTTTAAAAGATCTCAGGGATGAGTTATAGAGGTAATTGTACCTATGAAGTTTTTGTGCCTTATACTGTCTGAAATATTTTCCCTTTAAAAGATTTTCATTATGTGTGCATTCATTTTTCCCAGTATTGTGTTATTCAAGGATGACATGTTCATGCAAATGTACATGGCACATAGAACACACTCTGAAATGTTATATACATATATATATCTATATATATATGTATACATATATACATATATATATCTATATCTATCTATATATATATATATATATATTTCAAAATAACCATCTTGAGTTTTTCTACTGAAAAAGCCAGGCCCCGAATCATGGCCACTTGGCTACTGCTTCATGGATAATAGAAAAGAGCTAGATTCCCAGGCCTTTGCTTAGTCCATTTGACACTGACTTAGATACTTCAATTCAACACTCAAGGCACACTAGGAATTAAAAACAATTCTCCTGTTTTGACTGTTCTGTAGTCCTGACATCTATTTGCCTAGCTTCATATTTGAGACTGAAGTCCAAAGGGAGGCAGCACTTGGTTTTCACTTTATAGATGCCAGAAACTCTTCACTGTTGTCCCCCCTCCCCAGGAAGTGGATTGTCACTAGCTCTTCAATTTATTGAGTTAAGCTCTAATCCTCTCTGGCATATACAAATGAATTTGATTATTCATCTACAAACCTTTGTTTTTCAGAGCTTGGACCTTTGCAGAATTATTCTTGTAAATTTTCTTGACTCTGTACCCCAAACAACAGAGAGAAAAATCCCAGCATATTTTATTTGCTAACATGGATAACTCCATGTTTCTGAAGATTACAACTAGATATTTTATCCTTGCATATGGTAACCTACCTTTTCTTGCCATAAAACATTTTAAGCACATGATAACTGCCTTCCTTCAAGTGAAGTGAGCAGTCGCTCATCACTTTGGTTATGTCAGAAAAATCATCGTAGTGGAGATTATTCTAGTTTATTTTCCAAGGAAAATAGAAACCACATCCTTCCTCTGGCTGCATTTGGAAGTGGCTGGCTTCCCAATGTCAGAACGTTCCTATTTCCCAGCCCTTCTCATCCTTTCAAATGTGAATAATATGCATATTTTTGATATGTGTGCTCTTCTCCACGCGTTATTTTCCAGCAAACCTCTGCTTTAATATCTTGAGCTTTCTAGTAAGCCTCTGTTCTCCAGAAGACACCGTCCACACAAGCATCGTGTTCCTTACTCTATGGGCCCAAATTGTTCATGACTTTCCACATCCATGTTCTTGGCTCACTCCTGCCCCACAGTGACTCCTGATTATACAATGTGTATTGGACAACGGGACCTTAGCAATGTGAAGTTAGAAAAGCCATGGAAGGGACTATTCATCGGGGCTACTCGCACTTGATGCTCTCCAATGCCTCATTATAGCATGTTAAGAAGCCTGGTCAAGATGGACAAACAGAGCAGATATTCACCACTCAATTGAAGCTCCTCCATGTTTACCAGACATGTAGGTGAAGACAACCTGGTCTAAAAACTTCTTCATAATTGCAAGGGGATAATAACATTTTCATTCTTTAAGGGCAATAAGGTTTGGGATAAAACGCATGCTTATAATGCTTTTTGCCTCTAAGATTTTTTTTTCTGTCATTTTATAGTTTCAACAGTTTCTTCTATGTGTTACTGGTTTCTTCTCTCACCTATAATTTATTTATTTAAACAATTACTAAACATTTCAAAGATTAGAAAAGTAAAAAAATGGAGGTCTTTTTCAGAAAATCAGTCTAGTGAAATTTCCTCCATGTTATGTTTACTAGGAGCAGTATAAACGGTGTGTATCCACTTACAACATTTCTAACAATACCTATCCTTTCAGTGGCCTGTGTGTTGAAGTTATATTGTTAGATTTCTGTGAACAAATATAATTTCCCATCAAATAGAAAGGCAACATTGAGTAAGGCAGGGAAGCTACACCGTTGTGTTAAAGAAGATGGTTCATATCTTGTTACCCTAGCAACAGCGACTAGCAAGGCCAGGACTTTCCACACATCCTGTTGCCCTGACAACAGGTCATACAGGGCCTGGGAAGGCCCAATCCATAGTATTCTAGGTCTCTTCTTTGAAACCATAAAGTAAAAGGACCAAGTGGTGTTATATCTTATTCCCTCTAATATTTAAAACATTTCATCATAACATTATCTTTCCAGATGTGAAAGAGGTTGAAAAAAATCATAACCTCAAATTTTGTAATGCTTACTAATTTTTTATTGGTTCAAAGGAACATTGGTAAGAAAAAATGAGGAAGGAATAAAAAAAATGAATAGAGAGAACAGGCTGTGGGAATCAGAGAGAGCATTGGGAGTGAACATCTGAGAGTTGAGTTGGAGTCAGTCAGCCATGTGAGGAAGGGCTCAGCTCAATTTTAGAGTCTGTCAAGATGAGCCATTTGCTGTTTCCTGGCCTCCATTTTCTTTCATGTAACCATAACATAAAATGATGGTAGGTTGTACATTTCTTTTATCAAACTAACTCTTATGTTAGTACAAATTTTCCCAGTTTTCATTCATATTCAGCATTAACTTTCTTTGTTTACTCATTGTTTTTGTGTAGAGTCAACAAGAAGGCGATTTGATCAATTTCTTTTTCTTTTTCTTTGTTTCTTGAGTAATTGGTTTAAGCCTGTAAAAGAAGTATTGTTTAGCTTTACTCTTGGCTCAATTTTTTATATCTTCCTTATTTATGATTTATGTAAAATAGTTCTGTTTAAAACTGACCTACATGATTAATTTTTGACTACTACTAACTTTTGTAAAATCAGGCAAGATGTTATTTTAAAGTTACAGCAGTGGTTTTAGGGTTTATACTAAACCAGAAGTCTTACTCTGTAAACTCTTCTCTCAAAAAGTGGGGAACTAGTTTTGTAGAATAATTTTTTTTCTAATTTAATTTGAAACTTAATATAAATTGATAAGAAGCATTATCTGTGGTAAACACAATCAAGTTAGGGCTGAGTTTTGGAAAGACCATGCAGGGAAGTAGGTAATTTGGGGCCTTAAATGTCTCAGTGACATTAAAATCAGAGAGATATTGCTGATTAGCAGAAACCAGATCAGGTGAATGTTCCAGGAGCCCTCAGTGTCCTTCTTGCTTCATTTTCATTGCTTGTTTAAATATTTAATATTATTAATCATTCAATTAATTGTTAATATATCTGCTTTCTAAATAATTTTTACCTTCCCTTTGAGGTTAGAAGGCAGAGGTAGAAACTCCTTCAGTCTTATTATACCCCGAGTGTTGGCACAGCAGGTAGCACAAAGTCAGGATCCAAAAATTGTTCCCAGCTCCGTGGCATGAGAGGTCACATGAGTTTAGGTGCAAAGGTCAAGTCTCCTTGAACTGCTTCTATAGGAAGGAGGAGAATGAAAGGCCTCACTGGTTTGAAATGATTGGGGATGCCACCTTAGCACGGACAAAACAGCAGAGCCCCAATTGAAGTCATATGTGGTGGAAGTTAGTGTCAAACAAAAGGATTGTTGTAGGAGATAAGAATAGTTTGGTACAGTTGTATGTAAGGCAAAGTGTTTGCTTTCTCTCCTTTCTTCGTCCAGATGGAGGTGAAAGCTGACCAATGAAAACAATATGGGTAGAAGCAAAGAGAAGCTTGGAACACCTTATTAGAATTCTCACTGAAAGATCCCTACGTTCTCTAGCAATCACATCCAAGAAAATTCAAATGTTCTTTTAAGATATAACTGAGCACTTAGGATTCTGGTGACAATATCTTTCATAATTATTGAGCGTTGCGGTCTTGCAGAAGAGGAGAGGTGACTTCCCTATGGAGTTCCCAGTCTTAAGGAATCAGGCAGGAGACAGCCTGGTTTAACCTGGAGGCAATCGAACTGAATTCTTAGTTTTCAGTAAATGGTTTCTTGTCTGCTGTTGAGTTGAAGACTCATCCTCACCTTGCAGGTTTCTTTTCAAAACAAACAAACAAAAAAAGTTAATAGCTGCAAATCAACAACCTTTTGAGTTTCCTCAGGTGATTGAGCAATTTTAATAGTTCCTGAATCTTATTTTATTTGGCATTCAAATGCAAAGTGTGTGGCAAGGCACAAACTAAATCCAACATTTTTACATTGGCAGTTGATATTTTTTCTTCTGGTTTCATCCTGTCATACGAATCATATTTCAATTAGGAAAAATTATTTTCAAGTGCTTATTATTTATTCTAAGTAATCATCCATCCAGCCAAAATTGTAACATGGATTAAGGGGGATTATCCAGTATTAGTGGCTCCAAATGTTCCAAAATGAAATTCACAACCAGAGTAACAACTTCTAGTTTAAAGGATTAAAATATTCCCAGCATTCTTCCCCAAGTGACTTTGTTATATATTCCTTTCCTTTATTTTACATGAAGTGATTTGTAAAATTTTCATCATAAATTACTTTTAAAAGGGCTGAAATACAGTACTACAATAATTATTTTCACTTTCATGTTTTCAAATGTGTAATTCTGTATTATTTATGTAATAAGTACTTTTTATAGTTACAAAAGGTTGATGATCTCAAGGTTCAACCAGGTTATCTCCTGCCTGACTCCTTAAGTACCTGGAAAAGAAGAAATGGTATACTATCATTTTGGAGTACTTTGGGGCTAGACATGGGTAACTGTAAAGCTCTCTAGGAAGAGAGAAATTTAAATGCAGCCATAAAATTAGAGAATTGAAAAAGTTCTTCTAGGTTGTTTTGCTAAGTATATGTTTTTTTTTCTCTACAAGTAAATACTAATTTTCACAGTGTGAGTCATACTATGGTAATCTTAGTCACCGGTTCTCACTAACTAACTTAGCAATGGGAGTTCTTAACACAAAAGAAGTCACAGCTGAAGTCCATGCAGACTGTTTAACTCTTCAGGTATTTTGAAAAACAAGACTGATATTATTTTATTATCCCTAATTGGTTTCTATAAGACAAGTTAATTTGCTCACACACAAAAAAAATTCATTCGTCACATGGATATTTCTATCATTGTCCTGGACACAAGGGATAAAATAATAATAGAAGAGACATAATTCCCACCTTCATAGTGCTTACATTTTGATGGAGAGGATGAATTATTATACATATCTGCATGTGATATATTTGCAATGGGAGCAAGATAAAGTACCAAGGTTCCTGGGAGTGTCAAAGTACCTATTTTAGGAATGAGTGGTCAGGAATAGTCTTAACTGGCAGTAACTTGTAAGATGAATTCAGCCAAGTAGGAGTGCTACACCAAGGCCTAACATATGGTCGTTCTGTGCACATGGAGGCAAAGGCAGAGCACCTTGGCAAGGCTGCATTTGTCATGCTTGAAAAAAAACTCTGAAGTCCATTGGTGCTAGAGTGCAGATGAGGAGGAAGAGGAGGAGGAGGAGGAGGAGGAGGAGGAGGAGGAGGAGGAGGAGGAGACTTGAGTAGTTAGAAAAAGCAGGAGTAAGATTATTAGACCCAACCAGGGCAATGTAAGAAATTAGGATTGCATTTCTATATGACAGGAGGCTAATTCAACAACAAGGATACAGGATCTTACTATGTTTGAAAAATATAATGGCTGCTTGGGGAAAAGTACATCATTGAGTTCTACAGATAGCGCCTTCTCCTATACATATATACTTAGGAAAAATTAAACTTACAAATTAATTACCATAAGAGATCAACAATATCATAAAACCAAACAATTATAAGATACTACAATAATACTGGAACAGTCTCTATTCTTCTTTTTTTTTTTTCCTGCCTTTTAAACACAAAATTTCTCTATCAATGTAGCTTTGGCTTTTTTTTTTTTTTTTTTTATAAACTGAACATTGGGAAGGTATACTGGGCCAATTTAATCTCATAAATGTGGCATAATTATATCTATTGTTTTGTATAATACTTACTGTTATAAGAGAAGGAACCAGCTGTTGGACTGAAAGGGGAAACCTCTGGAGGGAAGAGGGTGGAAGGGTGGGTTGGGAAGGGGGAATAGGGAGGGGTTTGTTACTGAGATGTAACTTGAAGAAAAAAAAAATAAAGTATTTATAAAAAAAAAAAATGTAGCTTTGGCTGTCTGGAAACTCTCTATGTAGATCAGATTGGCCTCAAACTCACAGAGATCTACCTGTCTCAGCTTCTTGAGTGCTGGGAATAAAGGCCTGCACCACCATGCTTGACTCCTTTAAGAGTATTCTTTTTTTTTTAATTTTATATAAGTACTTTATTTTTTTTCTTCAAGTTACATCTCAGTCACAAACCCTTCCCTATTCCCCCTTCCTGTCCCCCTCTTCCACCCTCTTTTCCCCCAACAGCTTCCCTTTTCAATCCAACAAATGGTTCTTTCTCTTATAACAGTAAATTCTATACAAAACAGCAGAATTAAATATGCCA
This sequence comes from Lophiomys imhausi, assembly GCA_907164525.1. NCBI lineage: Eukaryota > Metazoa > Chordata > Mammalia > Rodentia > Muridae > Lophiomys > Lophiomys imhausi. The sequence goes on along the minus strand of CAJQZJ010004748.1, from coordinate 6,697,978 downwards.
CATTTATGAGAGTTAAATGGCCCAGTATACCTTCCCATGTCCAGTTCATACATATTTGGCCCCTGACTTTAACCTTCTACCTTCTAACCATCTCCATGAGTTTAAAGTTCTATAACTGACTTAGCTTTCATACTAACTTGCATCACTATTATAACCATCTTCTTAGATCTAGAACGCCCTCTTGATTCCTAAACAACTCAAAATTTGGCTATGAGACTCAAGCTGTCTATTCTTCAACCACCTCAGAGAGCTGAGAAGGATAAATATATCTGATTATATAGGAAGTGCAGGGCCTGCAGCTTCCAATACTAAGAAATGACAAACCAGTGACTACTTGGACAGTTCCCATTTTCTCTCCATACATTCCAGCATCAGTCTTCAGCCTTTTGGTCCTGTTTCTCTGACAGACATTTATTGTAGCAGTTTTTAAGAGTATTCTTAAGTAAAATGAGGCAAGAACTATGTTATCACAATAGTTCATTTGAGATTTATCAGATGGTTATAAATTCATTAATGGATGGATATCATATACAGCATAGATATATGGGAAAAGGGGCAATTTATATCTCAAGCAAGAGGGCACTGATGACATGAGATTTTGGCATGTGACTCAGTGCATGATTTTACACTCATGAACTGTTTACTTCTGAGTTTTCCTTAATATTTTTGAAAGTGGTTGACTTCAGGAACACAGGAAAATACAATTTGACAATGGATAACTACTGTATATAACTTTAAGACATATTTAAATTAGAGTTGACAGGACTTAATAATGAAATGAATGTAGGATATCAGGAGTAACCCAAGTGAAGCACAGTACCATGGTGTGTGTGTGTGTGTGTGTGTGTGTGTGTGTGTGCATGTATATGTGTGTGTGTGCATGATTGTGTATGTGTGTGTTTGTGATGAGCACCAGAATCTACAGTCTCTCATATAAAACCTTTGCACAACATTTGGCCTCATGTCATAATTTTCACAGGAACAGTTTTCCAGAAGGGAGAATATCATATAACAAGTGTCATTTCAAGGTCATTCAGCATGGACTGAATATTGGGACTACTGGCTCTTGCACTATGAAGGTTTTTAGTAGTAGTTGCAAATTACTTGCAGTAAAAGAGGACAAAAATTATCCTAGGAGTGAGCAGAAGAACTAGAAGTAAAGAAATGAGCTGAATGAACATCTAATTTTTCCAAGCACCTTCTGAAAGCCAATCTTAAAGATGGGGTGTCTGCTTCAGTGGGGTCTGAAAGAGGGAGTTTATTGAGAAGGGAGGATGTTAATGAGAGATTTCTATTGAGAATGCTAATCAGAAGGTGGCGTTGGGAATTGAAATATCACTGAGGAGAAAAAGAATCAGAAAGAAATAGAGAAGCCTCAAGGAATATAGAGAGGAGGCAGGATGTCAGGAACCGTTTGCAAGTAGATGGGTGAAAAACTTGGTGATAGTCCCCTCTGAGTACTTTTACATCCTCAGTTAAAGGGGATGAGAGGCTACTGTGGGGTGAGCATGGGAGAGGGGGTCTACAACCACCTGAATGGAAAATGCTGGGGAAGGAATCCTGCAGCCTAAGGTGACTTCAGCCCTGCTGTATGCTTTTTCCTGTGGATCCTGTTAGCAGCTTCCATGCAGTACCATAGCAGATGCAGAACTGGATTTACAGAACCTGTGTTTTGCCAAAGAACACATGTGTGATAGATACAGAGAGGGGAATGTAGATTTGAGGGCATCTTAAAGGCATTAAAATCTGACTGATCATGAAACCGAAGTCTAGTAAGGAGAGAGATGAGAAGGTGGGAAGAATGATGAGACATGAAAAGGTGGATGAGGTCAAGGGACTAGGGGTGGGGAGGGTAAGGCGTCACAGAATTAGACACTAGATTTCGAGATCTTTTGTTCTTAAAGACCCATAATTGTGTAATAAGTGTACATTCCATGCAGATAAGCTTATACAAGAAACCCAGTTTTTGAAATGACTATGCAGAGGCAAGTTCTTTTTTTTTTTTTTCCTTTGTAGAAGACATCTGTGAGCGCCTTTGCATTTAGTTACTAGGTTTTCTCTTCAAAACAGAAGAGACTGTAAGAAGCTTCGCTGTTTCTGTAAAGAAAGCAAAGCTGGAAGAACTAATTTTAGGATGCTTTTCCTTGACAACAGCCTTCTAAATAATGTCTATACAGCTCTAAAAATTGGCTCTAGAAATTAATGAGGCTGTATTTGGTCAAGAAAATTAAATTCCTTTTGGCGGTTCAAGTCCTCATGCTTTTGTGAAAACACTTAACAAGGCTTTCCCTTCACTTTTCTTTAATGATAGGGCTTGACCACCTGTGGTGCTGATGGTGGACAATGGGAAACTTCAGTGAGAGATGAGTATCAACAGGCATGTATGGAGTGAAGGGACACTGTTTAGCCAGTGTGTGGGACTGTGGCCCTGCATAATTTCGGTGTTCTTGCCTTTAAGGTGCAGAGGCATCAGCTGACCTTCATTAGAATTTTAAGTTCCTGTTTGAGAGCTACATGGCTGTGTAAATCTGCACAAGCTACAGGAGCAATTAATTGTTTTGTGATGGTTGTTACAAGAGTAAAGCTTGCCTTGATTGAAGTTTTATGACAGAGTCGACACACATACACATACATATACATGCTCATACACACTCACACGAAATAGTAATATATGAGTGTGTATTTTGGTATGAATGCACCTTCTTTCCAGTAGCTACCATACTGTGCCATTAAGTTTTGGAGAAAAGTAAAACGTCGATTATTTTTAGTTTTATAAACATCAGCACACACACACACACATATATAATATATAAATATATTATATATATAATTTCATGAGTCATGATATTCAGAATTAGAGGAAAGGACACTTGTGAAAGGATTTTATATCTACTTTTGTGTGAAATTGACTGAGCCTGGGAAATGTTTCAGTGGATAACAATACTTGTGCAAACAAAAAGGACCCGAGTTCAGATCCCCAGGCTGGACACAATAGGTACGTGTGACTGTGAACATCTGTGTTCATGCCCCAGTGTTGTAGGTGGAAAGGGACAGGAGGATCCCTGGGGCATGCTGGCCACAGCCTACCCCAAAGTTAGAGAGCTCCAGGTTCAGTGAGAAACCTTATCTCAAGTGAATGAGGTGAAGAGTGACAGACACAGTTATCAGACAGTCAGAGAATCAGACAACCTTGAGTAGCTGCTGGACACATGTGCACTGAGATACACAACAAATGCATGCATATATATGAATACCACAAAACATAATAAAATAAACTAATTAATTATTTTATTGTTTGTATATAATACACTTATTTGGAGGAGTATAAGCTATGCCAATTTTTTTTCACTGTATGCAATTTTTGCTGAGAAAAAAAAAATCTCCCAACACCCCCCTCGCTAAGGATGGAAGCCAGGGCCTCATGCATGCTAGGAAACATTGTACTGCTCCGCTACAGCCCAGCCTGATGTGCTGAGTTTCAGATTGGATACTTCAGGGTTTTTCTTATTCCATTCTGTTTACCCTTAAACCACTCTTAAATAAATAAGCCTTATAGAGAGACATATCATTATTTTTTCATTATAATTACTCATGTGACTTACAGGGGAGCTGTAATAGCAGGAAAGCTGAGAATAGTCCTGGTATAATTATTTTGTCCTTTGAGTTGACACATTGTGTGCGTGTGTGTGTGTGCAGATGTCTGCGGTTGAGTGTGATTATTTGACATGCGCACAAATATCAATGGCCAAATCGTCATCACCTGTGTAGAAAATCTTCAGAATTCTCCCCTGTTCTCCGAAAGCTTGCAATAACTTCTTGTTCTCTGGAACTTCATTTCAGCCCCTTTAATGGAACTTCCTCCACCCTTACTCACCACTCTTCTTGTAGGGCTCTGCCTCTGACATCTGGGAAGTCACTTCTCTTAGCATCCTGGTGAGTGAGCATATGTGTGATGTATCTTCCTATGCCTTCCTTATTTCACTTGCCTGTGTCCTTTAGTGTCACCCATACTGCTCCAAATGCCAGGATTTCATTCTTTTCTGTGGCCCAGTACTCTTTAGTCATGTGTGTATACCACATTTTTTCTATTCACTAACCAGTCATTGGATACTGAGGTTGAAAGTAAACCTTGGCCTCAATTAACATGAAGGCACTAGTTCTTTCTAATATACCAGTTGCTCTCTGGGGCTAAGGGTGGATGGGTCTGTGTCCTAGGACAATGACATGCTGAGCCACCCAAGGTATCCAAAACAATTCCTTTAAGCCCAGAATCCTCTGTGAGAAGTCTCTACAGGTAATATATGTTTATTCAAAAATTTTCAAATTGAAAATTTTATCTTACTTCTTGGATCTCTTTTTTCTTCCCTGCTGTTCTTCCCTTTGAGGATTGGACTGAAATTACCCAAGACTGCTTCATTCCTATTTCTTCTTCCCCCAAAGCTATACTTGAATGTCCTAAACTGCCAATCAGACTTTGGATAGGACTTTAAAGAAGCATAAAACTGTTTTTCTTGGTATCAATCATTTATGCATAGCACATTTATCCTCAAAAATTAAATCTCACTTTTGTTGAAGTAATAACACAACAGTTGTCCTACTTTTGTTTGTATGGGTGTGATAAAATGCAACTTAGGAGGGAAAGGGTTTATTTTTAGCACACAATTTCAGGTTATGGTCTCTCATTGCAAGAAAGTTCCAGGTGATAGGAATGGATGCAGCCAGAGCAGGAACAAATGCTCATGTCCTCATTTCTTGTTAATACTTAGTTTGCTTGTCACCTTCTTATGAAGTTTGGGACCTTCTGCCTAGGGAATGGGACTGACCTTAGTGGTCTAGGTCTTGCCATATCAATTAACTTAAGACAATCCCCCATAGGCATGCCCACAGACCAACCCAGTGTAGACAAGCTCTTATTGAGAACCTTCCCCAGTGGTTCTAGGTTGTGTCAAGTGGACAGTTAAAGCTAATCATCATAGTACTGCAAGACAATGTAAATGGAATTTTTCTTCCTCTCAATATAATGGTATCCAGATCTGATTCTTCTGACCACAGCTTTCATTGTTTATTTTTTGTTTTAACACCCACATTATTATTTTTAAAATAATAATTATATTGTTTCTCAACTATCTATTTAAAGGATTATTTGTTGTCTAACATAACAGTGGATGAAGATTGAGGACTATAGACTAATCTTCTACAACTCTCCTCTTGACAAATCTTTCCCTTATAATACATTTCTAGTAGTATTTCATTAGATCGATATTTGGTGTTTATAATGTTATTACTGAATTAGTTTTACTCCTGAGCCAAGTCATGAAAATGAGCATGTTTCTTATAGAGTAAAATTACTTGTTTTCCTGGAATTAATAAACATCTTGTTTTAATTGTTACTTTTTTTGGCTTCAAAGACTGCGTATCTATTCTTTCCAAGGTCACCTAATGAATTATAAACACATGCAATAATTTCCCACATTTACAACCACCTCATATGTTTCTTATGTCCTACTCTTTGAAAAAAAAATTTTCCCTCCCGGCTCTGTCACATTCTTTAGACACAGCCTACATTTTAGGAAATCTCCTCATGACAATTGGAAGCTAGGTTTACTTTACTGTTTCCTGTGCTTCACTGGATTCCATTCTTTCTTGGTTTACTATCATTTGGATTCCCTTCCCCAAGTTTCTCAGTTAGGGGTCTTAGGAATTACATTTTAAAAAGTGCATCTACTGACTGGGGAGATAGCTCTGTTGGCAAAGTGTCTGCCATACAAGTACAAGGTCCTGAGTTTAGATCTTCTGTAGGGGGTTAGATAAATTAGATTTAGAAAATATATAGGGGTTTCTGATACTGTCTCTTAATTCTGGGCATGAAGAGCATTATCAGCATGTGGACTAAAAACAGGAAACAAACAGAAGACTTAATAGACTGAAAAACAAGGTTGAAGTCAGGAAAACAGGAAAGACTTAATGGACTTGAAGAAACAAAGTATCTGGCCTGACCTTGTTTTCAGCTTCTAAGTGGGCGGAGCCCAAATTAAGCTGAAACAGAGTTCCTCCTATTTAAAGACAGTGCATGGAGCCTAGAAGGAGAAGAGGCCCCTGATGCTAGAGAGCTCCAAGAGTCCTGCTGAAAAAAGGGCTGGCCATAATTTGCTGGCCAGATTTCCCTGAAGCAGAAAGAAGCTGGTGAGCAAAGAAAGCCTGAGCAAGACACCAAAAGGCCAAGGACTAAACCCTGTGGTTCAGCTTTTGCCTAGAGGGGTTTGATCTGTCCGAACAGTGGCCTAAAGGAAATTGTGCCTGGCTTTAAGGACTGAGGCAGAGCAGCTGAGTTCCTGATTCAAAAGAAGTAAGTTGGCCTGCAGACGGCTGGGGTCTCCCACAGAGAAGAAAGCATGAAGCCTTATTTAAGGTGAGACTGCAATAACCAACTTACCCTGACGAACCTGCATCTGAGAGATCCAGAAAAAGGACTGCTAAGTGCGTTAAAGAATCTACAACAAAGACTGTGTTCCTGACGACTGAGGACCTGCCCCAGAGACTGTATCATTCTAAAAGGTTAGAAAAATAATTATCAATAGGTTTAGTGGATAGGTTAAAGGGGTTGTAAGAGTTTATAGGATTAATAGTTAAGAAATTGTTGGTGTTTGTTATAAGTGAATTTAGTAATAAATAAATAAGTGTTAAATAATAAATTAAAAGTTCGGTTACAATCCTCAGAGGCCCTGTATAAGTCTGGGGATGGCATCATGCCACTGTAACCCCAGCACTTGAAGAACAGAGACAGGTGGATCACTGAAGTCCATTGATCAGCTTGCTCACCTAAATAGATAAGTTTCAGGCTCAATTGAAGGCCCTCTCTCAAAAAATAAATGTGAAAGAAACTCAGGAAGATAGAGTTGACCTAGAGCTTACACGCACGCACAGTGCAATACATGTGAAAGCATGTACCTTCTACTTTGACATAGCTTAACTGGCTCTAAGAAACTTAAAAACACTGTCTTCCAGGATTGTATAAATATAACTTCACTGTCTCTTAACTTCAGTACTGCTACTAAGGAGCCCGAGGCTGCTGTGTCTTCACGGAGAGTTCTGCCATGCTTTGCCTAACCTTTGGGATCACAACCTTGCTCTGATATTATCATTAATGTACACATTTTATTTGACAAAATTGGTTTGTTATTCAGTTTGGAAAAAGTTTTTAATTTCTACTTAATTTGATCATTTTCTTCTTTTTCGAATGTTTGCATGGCACATTCTGGGGTAAATCTCAAATTTTGTTATATTTTTCCTTTCCTGTTCACTTTTCTTTCTTTCTTTTTTCTTTTGAATTAAAAACTGTCAATCCTTTTAATGATTTTCTAAGGTTGGACTACATTTTTATTTTGGCTTGTTCTTACTTGAAGCATTTATTTTTTTTTCCTTTTTTTTAATAATTTATTTTTTATTTCTTCAAGTTACATCTCAATCACAATCCCCTCCCTACTCCCCCCTCCAGTCCCACCCTTCCACCCTCCTCCCCCTCAATTCCCCCATCCTCTTCCCTTCTTCTTTTTTTTTTTTTTAGTTTAAGGCATTTCTTTTTTCCCCCCAACAGCTCTCCCTTTCAGTCTAAAAAATGGTTCTTTTTCTTATAACTATAAATACAATACAAAACAACAGAAATAAATAGGCCACAATTATAAGAGTTATATGGCTTAGCATACATTCCCAATGTCCAATCCATATGTATTTGGCACCTGACTTTAACATTCTACTATCTAACCATCTCCATGAGTTTAAAGTTCTATATCTAACTCAGCTTTCATACTAACTTGCCTCATAATTTTAAAAATATCTTCTTAGATCCAGAACACCCTCTTGATTCCTAAACAACTCAAAATTTAACTATGAGACTCTAGCTATCTATTCTTCAACCACCTCAGAGACCTGAAAGGGATAAGAAGCATTTAATTTTTAAAAAAGGTATGTTGATAATTTTTATAAGTCTGAAATGAGTTTGGACTGATAAGGAACTTTCCTTCTGTATGAACACTCTGTGTCTGTGGAATGTCTTTGTTTCAATGCATTTTTTTTTATCTTTAAGGCTTTCTTCAGAGGTCTAGTAATTCTTGATTGTATTAAAAGAAACACTAAAAGACTGATTGATGCTCATTATGAACAGACACTGAAAATGCAGATTTTAGCATTCTGTCTCTCTAAAATAGAATATGTTGATTTTAAGTATCTGTGATAGGAATGTGGCTGATTTATCACAGAGTTACACTGACATCCCAGTATTTTTCTTTTTCCTTCCAATAAAACTATGTGATATAAAATGATGAAAAAGATAAAAATTGCATTAAGCATTTTTGTCCAAATGGAATAATTAGCTAAACCGCAGCAATGGTGTAGCTGACACATTTTCCAGTTTTTGTTCTCAGTAATCCTTGCTAATATCTAAATGTAATACAATATTTTGATTCTCATTAAAGAGTGTTTGCATTGTAATTGCTGGATTAAATCCATATAAAATATGCAAAATCGTCATTATATTTCAGAGGACTCATTTCTGTAGTAGTATGAAAAGAATTTTATATTTGTTTTCCCATTAAGTGAAGCCTGTAAGAGGTGTTGTCATGTATAATGATCATGTTTTTGAGGAGCCTCCAATTAACACTCAGGACTGTACATACCAAACTATGATTATGTTGAACTATATATCTATATCTATAGTGTGTGATTTAAACATGTCCCTTCTTTTATACAAGACTGTCTCTTAAGACTTTAGATGAACCTTAATGAGGCTAGAATTTGGGTGTAGAGAAGAATAAACCCAATTCCAAATGGGAGATTATAACCCAAGGCATTAGGTGGGAGTCGGGGAAGATTGCAGCAGCTTGGAATGGGTGCTGCTACCCAGGAAGACATTGCTTCTTTTTTTTTTTTTGTCAGACTTTGGACAGTGAGTAGCCTCTCTTATTTTTAGAAAGTCATCAAAATCTATTTTTATTAAAATTATTAATTTAAAAGGTATTAGCTAATAAAATACAGTTTTTGAGATCACTGATTGTTCAGCACTGTGATACTAAGTAAAATCTATATGTAACAGCATGTTAAAAGGACCTTCTTGCTATTTTAGCTTTGGCTGCAACTTGAAGGCTAGCAATAATACAAAAAGTACTATTTAAAGACAAGGTCATAGACACTGACCTACCCTACAGGGAAATTTAGTGAGTGCAAAATGGATTATGTGATAGTAATCACTGCTTCTGTAATCTATATTTGTTGGGAATTGAAAGCGATTATTTCCAGTCTCATTTGGAGGGTTATCAGTTAGACATTCCCCATCCCCAAGGCACAGTCTGAAGACACAGATTGTGATGGCAGCTGCCTTTGTAAGCAGAGAGAAGGAAGAGCCACTAGATTTACTGCCAACATCAAAAGCATGTATTCAACCGGTCAAGTGGGGCCTGGACTCAAATAAAAATAAAACCTGCCTAGAAAGACAGTGTGGAAGAACCGAGTGTGCCTCATGAGGTAGTTGGGAAACAGAGAAGAAAATTCTAAACTCCAGCAGCTCTCAGCTTGGAATGGGTAAAGCTGGGAAACAGTTCACTTTGAAAGAAAGTAGAGTTTGGGCTTACTGTACTGCATGCTGGTCATTTTGAATTCTGTCATGATACTTGTTCTGTGAATGACTGAGGACATAGGGTCTTCTGGAGGTGGGTTTTATTCTGAGGCACAAACAAAGAAATCCACAGGGTGGGTGAGAAGTAATGATGGAGGAAGAATAAAAATCACATAGCACTCCATTACGTGCCTTGTTTATTTATGAACTAAAGCTGTGAAGCTGTGGGTTCTCCATTTGTAGTCTCTGGATAAAGGGATGAGTGTTAAACATGGAGGTAAATTCAAAACGAAGAAAGGGGAGCTAAATTTATAAGTAGTCAAATATATAATACTGTCTGTAGAAATAGTTTATTTTTAAATGGTGTTTTTATATTTATTTTTAGAACATAAATACTCTTACAACACATTTTGGTGAGTAAACAAAATTGAATCCTAAGCTTTTAGATATGTGGGTGGTAAGATGTTACCCTGGCTTCGAATTTCCCGGTAAAGTCCATTCAGTTTTCTTCAAAGGATAATGCACAGTGCACAACTTCAATTTCATATGTTCCTTCAAAGCCAGCTATAAAGTATTTTTAAAGCACTAACTTTTCTCTAGACTTTTAAAAATCATCAAATTATGGAACATTATCCCCCTTTTAACTAACATGACATCTCCTGAAATTTGTTCAAATGTTAGATTAAAATATTGTCAAAGTCCAAAAGTCTTTTTGTGGGTTAAAAGAAAGTGTCCTTTAGGTTAATGACAAGGAGTGCTTCAGCTAGTTGGTAAGAGTATTGTTTTCTCTGAGCTCTTGTTTGGAACTTGTGTAACTGTTGTAATGACAAGAATAGGAGTAATACAAGGCAGATGGTTTACATAATGAAGTGCATTTGAAATCTTTGCTAGTCCTATATCCTTTTGTAGCTCTTACAATAGAGCCTGAGGGTACTGTACATTTGACAACAGTTTAAACTGAGAAATTGCTTGTGTAATTCCCACTCAATTATGTAACAAAGGCAGCTCTGGTGACTTTGTGGTTTGTCTATGTCTCTTGCCACAGAATCTGAGAATCAGAAAGTTATTTAGCCTTAGTTTGAAAATAACAATGCATAAAAGTTCAGAGCTTGCAAAAGCACATGACAGAAAAATCAAGTATCTCCTAAGTGAAATTCATTCAGAAAATTCATATTTTGCTCTTGCTCTTGATCTTTGATTTTAATCTATATCTTTGGTTGATGTTAAGAACATGCAAACATAAATTATAATGTATATATTATGATTCTATAACCCTAAGCCATTTACACAACTTAAAATCAGAAATTTATACACTTCTGCTATTATTGCTAATGTTATGTTAAATTCAGGTATGAAAACCAAAAAGTGTAAATAGATTTTCATCTGTCCATTCACTATCTAGTGAACCATTCCCTGACTGATCTAATTAGTTACTCAATATAATGTTCCAAGCTTCTATAACATGTTCAGTGTAATACTTGCCTTTGGAGATGGACAAAATGTTAGGAGGTAAGGTACCTATAAACTAATATGTGTTAGACTTTGACATAGTAATTAGACATTGCTGCAAATAATGGCATCAGTTGTTGAACATAGCATGAAATAGACTGAGTAGAATATGCCTAAAGTTTTGATGAGTCAACACTGGAAATTGTCCCATTGAGTGAAGAATTCAGTCCAACCTGAAGGAACTGGGTCATGGGCAATCAGGTTGACATTAGTAAGGCAAAGCAGTATGCCAAGAAATGAGGAGACTATACTCCAAAGACAGTAACAAAGAACTGACGATCAGTATCAGGCCATGGTGGTAAGGATGGTGTCACAGGATCAGCAGCACACAGAGTTCTTTCCAGAGCGACAGAGTTTAATGACCTGAATATAGGCTGGCTCGCAAATATGGAAAATGAAAGCTACTTTAGAAAAATACTTTGTCCATTAAACCAGTGCATCAAATACTCTGTAGAAAAACATAATATACAATATTGGGAATGTAGAAAGAAAATGTTAATAACATATGCATATTAAGACATAATGCCAAATATCATTCAGAAAATTCATATTTCACTCTTGATCTTGATCTTTGATTTTAATCTATATCTTTGGTTGATGTTAAGACATATTACATCTGATGATAACAAAGCAAACGTGTGTGTGTACATGTATGTGTGTGTATGAGTGTGTTTCTAAAATGCTGTTCCCATTTTAAAAATAGGAAATTGATATATATATATATAAATCTCAATTAAGGTAATTGAAGAAACATTGACTTTAAATGATAGGCTTTTCACAAAACTATTTTGCCTGTTATATTAAATAATTAAATATGGCTGGTCTTGAGTGAAATATCTGACCTCACACTCTAAGGATGTTTTGTGTTAAAAGTGGTCGTATTTATTATGAACCCAAGGAGGGTTAACTGTATTAGTCACACTGTATCTAAACCAAAGTGCATAGATTGTTTCCCCATGCTCTTTTAGAATTCTTGCTAAATGTTATTGCAAACATTGCACATAATTTATAAAGTGGAGTAATCATTTTTTGTTTTGTTTTTATTGTTTTGTTTTTTTGAGACAGGGTTTTTCAGTATAGTCCTGGCTCTCCTGTACCTCACTTTGTAGACCAGGGTATCCTCGAACTCAGAAATCTACTTGTCTCTGCCTCTCAAGTGCTGGGATTAAAGGCATGTGCCCTCACTAGCCAGCTCCATTTTTTTTCTCTTTTTTTTTCCTTTATTTTTTATTTCTTCAAGTTACATCTCAATCGCAGTCCCCTCCCTATTCCCCCTCCAGTCCCACCCTCCCACCCTCAACCCCCCATCCTCTTCCCTTTTTTTTTCTTTTAAGTTTAAGGTATATCTTATTTCCCCCTACAGTTTCCCCTTTCAGTCCAACAAATGGCTCTTTCTCTTATAATAACAAATACAATACAGTACAACAGAGGTAATTAGGCCACAGTTATGAGGGTTATATGGCTTAACGTACATTCCCAATGACCAGTCCATATGTATTTGGTACCTGACTTTAACATTCTACTATCTAAACATCTCCATGAGTTTAAAGGTCTATATCTGACTCAACATTCATACTAACTTGCAACACAGTTTTAAAAGTTTCTTCTTAGATCTATAACACTCTCTTGACTCCTAAACAACTCAAAATTAAATTATGAAACTCTAGCTATCTGTTCTTCAACCACCTCAGAGACCTGAGAGGGATAAATATATCTGATTTTATAGGAAGTACAGGGTCTGTAGCTTCCCAAACTAAGAAATGACATACCACTGGCTGCCTGGACAGTTCCCATTTTCTCTCCATACATTACAGCATCGATCTTCAGTCATTTGGCCCCATTTCTCTGACAGACATTGATTGTAGAGCAGGGGTTATGAAGGACTTACCTACCCTGTCTTGGCAGAGCTAGGCTGTCGACTTACCTGCTTCCAGGTTTTGTCCTTTTTGGACAGCATTCTGTCTACAGTTGGGGCAAGGGCCTTTTCCTACCAAGAGATAGGCTTGCGACACCCTCCACTCTTGAAACCTCTCCCAATTAAAAAAAAAAAAAGATCTCATTGTAGAAGCTGTAGTGTGTCTCAGTGTGTCCCACAATATTCAATTTTGTCCACACTTTTTTGCTTGAAAATGTTCATTATAATGATTACATGGTCAGGTACAAGGCCTCTGCCTTCTGCTATTTGCCAAAACTGTAACCTCACTGGGACTCCTCTCAGACGTATTGTTGTTGTTCTGTGTCATCGAGATCCTGTAGTTTTGGGTTTGTGGAACTGGCCTCTTCATGCACTCCAGAAGTTCATCCATTGGCTATATGTTGGGGTGGGCCAACTCAAAGCCCTGGTTTTGGACCTGCAATCCCCACATCTAGGACCAGTTCTACTGTGCTAGCCAGTTGAGATGCAGGACCTGCTATCCCAAGTGCTACAGAAAGTAAAGGGATGAACCAGTTCTCCTCCTCTCATGTGCCCACTGGGGCCAAGCTATCCCAAGTGCTACAGAAAGTAAAGGGATGAACCAGTTCTCCTCCTCTCATGTGCCCACTGGGGCCAACTCTCCCACTTGTGTCAAGGGCTTCTCTCTCGCCAACACCAGAGAAAAGCAGACAGAGGCAGGGTTGGGTCTCCCACACTCACACTCGGGGCTGGCTCACACGCATCCCCCACATCTAGGGCCAGTTTTACTGTTCTGCCCAGGTGAAGTGTAGGGCCTGTTCTCCCAAGCACTACAGCATGTGAAGGGCAGGGACAGCTCTCCTGCTCTTGTGACCCCATTGGGGAGTAGTCATGTTTGTATAACAGCATTATAGTATAGCCATTTTCTCTATTGCTGCATCTTCATTAAAATTAATATAAAATTTAGGTTCAGAATTGAATCTATATATATTCAGAGAATATAGATTAAAATACATGTAGTATACAATATATCATTTTTCAGTGATAAACTAAAAATCTAAAATAGAGTTTTTCTGGGGCAAGAGGGGCAGGAAGCCAGCATGTGGACTGTTGCTTATCATTTGGATTGAATCTAAATTATTAAAAACAGAATTCCTTCTTGTTTTTATTTTTGTACAAAATAGCATCTTGTCAGTTTATTGAATAGCCTTCTGCTTCTACCTTGTACATGTCCTTTTGCATATTGTGTCATTTTTAATGTCAATATTATGTTTAACCATGTGTATAACAAGATTGATCCAAAGAACATCTTAGTAAATAACCACACAGCATATATTCTGTGAGTCTAATTTACTGTCTTAGAATAAATGCATGAAAACTGAGTACCCAGGACAGTGCACGATACATATTTGTACTGGCTCTTTTCCTCTTCACTACCTCAAGTAATATCTTTGTGAGATTTGGTAAGCTAATAAATAGAATTATTATAATTATATTGCTTTTATTTACTTACATTACAGGTAACTAGTGCTTACATAATTGTTTTTAAAACAGGTTTACTTTTTATGTTTTTATTTATATGTATTTATGTGTGTGCCATAGCCAGAAGGTCCAGAGGGTATAGGATCCATTGTGAACTGCCTGATGTAGTGTCGGTAACTGAATTCATGACCTCTGTAAGGGCAGTAAGCACTCCAACACTGAGCCACTTCTCCGCTACTTATGTAACTCTTGAATGTAAACATTTTATAAGACCTTTTATTGTAGTGACTAGTATAACATTTATTTAATTCTTATGATACATTTTAATTGTTTTGTATTTTTACCAGTATAAATGGTAATATCAAATATCCATGTTCTTTTGGTCCTCTTTAGATTGTTCTAAATATTAGGTTTATTTGGTTTAAGAATAAGGATATTGTTCGTAGTAATACTTAAAAATGAAATGTCAAGTTTTGACCTCTCACTACCAACCAACATAAACTGCTTAGGATAATTAAGAAACGGAAACTAATAGTCATGAAAACGTGTCATTTTGTTAGTTACTATGACAGTCTATCACAGTTATTTTCTAAGCTACTCAGAAATCAAGTTGCTAAGAGACAAGCAATATTTGCTTATCTGACTATAAGAGATAGATAGGGCATCTTCAAAAACCTCAAGAGATCTGCAGACTATGGCATTCAAAGATGTTTTCTTAACTTAAGATTTTTTGATATCGAGACATGTCAGCTCCTGACAGCACCCCCTATTCTACTCCAAGTAGAAGATGAGCATCGAAGAATCTCCAGTGGGAGATGATTGAATTGGTGGTAAGCCGTTCTCTTGGCAAGAAAAACCCCTTGCTTCAACTGTAGACAGACTTCTGTCCAAAAAGGACAAAACTTGGAAGCAGATAAGTCGACAGCCTAGCTCTGCCAAGACAGGGTAGGTAGGTAAGTCCTTCATAATTCCTGCTCTCCAACCAATGTCTGTCAGAGAAATGGGGCCAAATGGCTGAAGATTGATGCTGTAATGTTTGGAGAGAAAATGGGAACTGTCCAGGCAGCCACTGGTATGTCATTTTTCAGTTTTGGAAGCTGCAGGCCCTGCACTTCCTATATAATCAGATATATTTATCCCTCTCAGGTCTCTGAGGTGGTTGAAGAATAGATAGCTAGAGTCTCATAGTTAAATTTTGAGTTGTTTAGGAATCAAGAGTGTGTTCTGGATCTAAGAAGATATTTTTAAAATTGTGAGGCAAGTTAGTATGAAAGCTGAGTTAGATATAGAACTTTAAACTCATGGAGATGGTTAGATAGTAGAATGTTAAAGTCAAGTGCCAAATTTATATGGACTGGACATTGGGAATGTATGCTAAGCCATATAACTCTCATAATTGTGGCCTATTTATTTCTGTTGTTTTGTATTGTATTTATAGTTATAAGAAAAAGAACCATTTTTTGGACTGAAAGGGAGAGCTGTTGGGGGGAAAAAGAAATACCTTAAACTAAAAAAAAAAAAAAAAAAAAAGAAGGGAAGAGGATGGGGAGGTTGAGGGGGAGGAGGGCGGAAGGGTGGGACTGGAGGGGGGAGAAGGGAGGGGATTGTGATTGAGATGTAACTTGAAGAAATAAAAAATAAATTATTAAAAAAAGAATAAGGATATTCAACATTTTTTATAACTATTTCCATTGTATTTAGAAAATTAGGCAAGAATATATACTATCACCAGTAATTTGTACATCTACTACTTTTAGTAGCTTCAAAAAAAGTTGCATACAAATCAAACTTTCAGGGGTTTTTTTGTTTTTTGGGGTTTTTTTTTGGTTTTTGAGACAGGGTTTCTCTGTGTATCCTTGGCTTCCCTGGGCTCACTTTGTAGACCAGGTTGGCCTTGAACTCACAGAGATCCACCTGCCTCTGCCTCCCAAGTGCTGAGATTAAAGGTGTGCGCCACCACGCCTGGCCAAACTTTCAGTTTTAAGATCAATATTTCAAATTTTTGCACATTACACAAAATCAGAAACCATAATAAAGAAAGCAAAGATAAGTAAGGTAAAAAATAATGCCCAAACCAAGCATTATGAGACAAAACATCTCAAAAATTCCATTGAATTCATTTTATGTTGGCTATCTACTGTTGGGCATGGGGCCTTCCTTAAGTGGGAGATCCTATGGGAGAAAATGAGCTTTTTCTCAGTAAGCAGTTTTCAACTGGAGATAGCTTCTGGGTTAGGGATAGGGGCTCAAGTCCACTTCCTCTCTCAGTGCTGAAACCCCATCAGGCTTGGGTCTGTGCTGGCTCTGTGTATGCTGCTCAGCCTCTGGGAGCTCTTATGTGTTCTCAGCTCTTGCCTGTGGTTGTGAGGTGACCAGTAGCTTCGAGTTCCACATATGACTTCTCCAGAAACATGAACAGTAACATGGACTTGTGATCCAGATAAACACTTTTGTCCTTAAGTTGCTCTTGTTAGGACATTTTATTAGAGCACCAGAAATGATATTGGAATAGTAACTAAAATGCAATGTAATGTTTTTAATTATTTACATGTTCTTCCTTTCCTCTTCATATTTTACAGATTTGTAATTTTAAGAAACCAAGTTTAAGCCGGGCGGTGGTGGCGCACGCCTTTAATCCCAGCACTTGGGAGGCAGAGGCAGGCGGATCTTTGCGAGTTCGAGGCCAGCCTGGCCTACAAAGTGAGTCCAGGACAGCCAGAGCTGTTATACAGAGAAACCCTGTCTCGAAAAACAAAAAAAAAAAAGAAACCAAGTTTAAAAATAGAACAGTAGGTAACTATGTCGATGTTTCAGTAATCATATGATGATATTATTATATGACCAAATAGGTTAGCACAGTTAAGTCTAAATGGAAGGTAACATAAGACTTTTTAGAAAACGCTGATAACAAATGACTTTGACAAATGAGGTGGACATCCAACTTTAAATTTTTCCTTTTCCTATCTGTTCTTTCTTGGAAATTATTATCTAGTTTCTATGTGAAGAGCTATTTTTCCTCTTGAGTTTAGATACTTCAAAAGTCAAAATTGAGAAGAATTCATTGTAACCTTTGACAACTTCAATACCATCACAAAAAAGATAGAAACATATTCTAACGCTGCAATCATCATAACTGTACCAAACTGATGCATTGTATTTTAACACTGGTGGATTGTAAATAGTGGATCCCACCCACTCATAAACTGCTGGTGTTTTAAAACAGATACATGCAGTGAAAGAGAAAATTTCAGAAAGTCATGGTGTTAAAATTGTGCAAATATATGCATCATGTAATTTGAAGATTTGTGTATTCTATTTCACTTATCATTTTTGTGCAATATTTCAAGCCATTCTGATAAGGATTTTTAAATGATAATATAGAATTACAAGTACTGGTGTGTTCAGAACTTGGCACATCAATTGAAGAATTATTTGCTTTTTCTTGACATTAATTTAATGAGCTCCTTTTGAACATATCATGCATGAGCTTTCCTGCTACAGAGTATCTTTCATTATAAACCTTCTTAGGAAAATAGCTTTAAATAAAAACTTTTGGGTTATAATGACAGTTTCTGATGGCTTTATTAAGATATAATTTATATATCTTAAAATCCATTCATTTAAAATATATAATTCAATTATTCTTAGTAAATTTATAGAGTTAGACAACCTTCACCCTGAGCCACACATTTTCATTGTCTCAGAAGGTTCCTCTGTGAATATTCAGTCATGGCTCAGTGCCTGAATCCTATGCTCCAGAGGCAGACAAATGTTAGCTTCTTTTCTATTTCTGTATAGTGTTGCCTTTAGTTTTTCGTGATATAAACAGAATCATACAACATGTAATACTTTTGTGTATTTCTGACATTCGTTTGTTGAAATTGCTGAATTGTGTCAGTTATACAGCTAGCCACACTTTATTTCACTTGCTCACTCAGTGTTTATGGACAGCTTTTGACTACGATAATCAAGGCTGCTGTGAACAGCCAGTCAGAGGACTTTGTTGGGTCTAGACTGCTCGTCTTTTGAGGAGATTGTGAGGAGCAGAATTGTTAGCTCGATGGTAAGTTTATGCTTAATCCTTTAATACGCCTCTGTGAAAGCAGTTATTAGTTTATGTTCTCTGTGGCATCATAGAACTTCTGCTCCCTGCCACTCTGTCAGAATTAGAAAGAATTTAGGTTTTGATGTCATAGGAATTACCAGCTCAATGTTTGACTCAGAAAAACACAAGGTGGATGTTTTTACAAACACGTAGCAAGAGGGTATAGAAGTGATAAAATTCCCTGGATGAATCATTTTCAAAATTCTAGTCAAAAGAAACACCAATCAAAAGAAACATTAGAAATGCAATAATAGATTATACTTATGGCTTAATATATTGGTCCAAACAGTTTCTTCTCTAGATGGATTTTAATCCTTTCTTGGCTCCTTCTCCAGTATGAGGTGAAGCTATGCTTTATCATGGCAAGTATCTGAGTCAGACATCTTCAACAAACTCCCTTCTTTCTTCCTATACACCTATGCAGAGAATGACAGCTCACCTAGTCCAACAGTGTTTCTGAGCCACGTTCTGAAGTTGCTGACAGAAGTGTGGAAGAGCTTTGAATGTTTAAAACTTGAGTGAATTGCTGTTCAGTTTACCCTAACTACACTATCCTTTTTTTTTTTAATGTTAATGTAGTCTGGTTTTCTATCTTCATTTTCTCATAAGCTAACCCACGTCCCCTTCTAAATACATGGATGACTGAACATTATCTCAAAATAGATTGCATGCATGTGTGTAATTCTCAAAGAATAAATAAAAATATTGTTAAGAAAAGAAAAACAGAAAACTTTAAAATGTAAGTTCTTCAATTTTGGTAAATTTTAGCTCCATGTTTGCATTCTGTAAAATCTTGAATTAATTTTTTTTAATAAATAAATTTATTTATTTGTTACTTCAGGTTACATTTCTATCATATTGTCCTCTTTCCCCCCTTCCCAGCCCCGCCCTCCCACCCTCTACCCCCATCCCTTCCATCCCATTCCTCTGGAGTGGAGTGTCCCTACATAACAGTCCTTCGCCCCAGTTCAGCAGTCATATGAGGACCAAGAGCCTCCTCATACACTGGGGGCCTACAAGGCAGTACCACCAGTGAAAAGTGTCTCATTGCCAGGGAGAGAAAACTAAAAAACAAACAAACAAAAAGTCTATGTCCATGTTCCCTTTGGTGCTTTGGCTGTAGTATAGATATCCTGTACTATATAGCTAAAATCCTACTATAATTTTTATTAAATCAGAGTTAATTTTAAATTCAAATAAAATGTCCTAGTTAGCGAAGTATTAGCTGTGTGTTAATCAAAATAACATGCACGTTACAAAATCAGAATCTACCAGCCATACCACTTCTGGGCATGCATCCAAATGATTCCTCACCAAACCACAAGGACGTTTCCTCATCTATGTTCATAGCAGCCTTATTTGTAATAGCTAGAAACTGGAAACAACCCAGATGTCCCTCAACCAAGGAATGGATTAAAAAACTGTGGTACATCTACACAATGGAATACTACTCAGCCATCAGAAACAATGAAATCATGCAATTTGCTGCCAAATGGATGGAACTAGAGAAGCCATCCTGAGTGAACTAACCCAGACTCAGAAGGATGCACATGGCATCTATTCACTTATAATCAGATTTTAACCATATAGTTCAGGATAACTATACTGCAACCAGTGCACCAAAGAGAACAGGAACATAGACTCTTTTTTCCTGTCAATGAGACACTTTGCCCTAGTGGTGCTGCCTTGTAGGCCCCCAGTGTATGAGGAGGCTCTTGGCCCTCATATGACTGCTGAACTGGGGAGGGGGACTGTTCTGTAGGGATACTCCACTCCAGAGGAGTGGGATGGAAGGGATAGGGGGTAGAGGGTGGGAGGGCAGAACTGGGAGCAGTGGAAAGAGGACACTGCAATGGAGATGTAACCTGAAGTAATAAACATAAAAAAACAAAAACAAAAAACCCAAAATCAGAATCTAAAATGGTTAACACTACTTAAAAATATAATTTATACTAATTAACAGTTAACCCACCTGTATATGTAGGACACATATGTGTTTATTTTTACAATGTTTTATTTTTGAAAGAAATTTGTTCACTATATTAGGTAACATTTTCAGAGCTATGAGGTTGCTTCTTTTATAGCTTACAAATAAAATTTAATTCTTAATGTGATCTTTTGGAGGTAAAATAAGAAAATTTGTTCTTTTTATAGTCTTCAATGTATTAAGTTTTTATTTATTGTTTCTATCTGTACACTATTTCCTTAAAAATTTTCCAATCATCATAAAGAAAAAACAAGTAGATGAAAGTATTAGTGTATAGTAAATTTTATAAGTAAGCATTCAGTTTTAAAAAATGTTCTGATTCCATTTATGATACTTGTTTTTGACTGTGGAGA
Organism: Lophiomys imhausi; assembly: GCA_907164525.1. Classification (NCBI taxonomy): domain Eukaryota; kingdom Metazoa; phylum Chordata; class Mammalia; order Rodentia; family Muridae; genus Lophiomys; species Lophiomys imhausi. Next base: position 6,677,041 of record CAJQZJ010004748.1, on the reverse strand, counting down.
CAGACATAAAGAGTGAAAGAAAGGGCTTCACTGAGCCTAGATGAGACCTCTATCTTCTGGGGCTGTCAGAATTAGAAAGCACTTGGGTTTGGTGTCATAGGAGTTACCCGCTCAGGAAAGAAAATGGAGGTGTTCCTTAGCTTTAGTGAAGGTAAAGAGTCTGAACCAATATGTGGTGTGTTTGAAGAACATTTTGTGATCTTCGATGATGGAAGAAAGAATGACTAACTAGTTCTCTTTACTAGAAGGTATAAATAATTTCAGTTACAGAAATGGAGCTGTTACTTTCCCAGAATGCATTAGCAATACAAATGTCATGAGAATAGCAAAGCTGTTCTCACCCTTTGGAGTTGCTTAGCTAACAGATCTGTGCTCACAGTGCACATTCTTTCTCTTCAGGGAGGTCTGCTAGGAAAACAAGGAACTGCTCTTGAAGCCTGTGGTAGAGGGATTTCAGGAGATGCTCAGTAGCCAGCCCTCTTCTTTTTCTGGGTCCTGCCTCCAGCGAGTTTTAAAAGCCCCATTAGCCTCTGGCCCAGATGCTTCTGTCCTGGATGTGGTGGAGTTACTTGTTCATTTATTTCTGGGGATTTACCTTAATGCTGCTTGTCTGGAAACCATCCCATTCTCGTGCTGTAGCTCAGTTTGGCCTTGAAATCACATTTCTCTTGCTTTAGATGCCTAAGTGCTGGGACCACTGGAAGGTACTACCACACGTGGCTTGCCAGTCCTTTTGAAGTGGAGAAGATTCCATGACCTTGATTCTCATGTGGAATGCTCTACACTTTCTTGTTTTCTGCTTCTAAAATTTTTATGTATGTATGTATGTATGTATGTATGTATGTATGTATGTATGTATGTATTATGTATGTATGTATTTAATGTTTATTTATTAAATCAATTTACATCTCCTTCACAGTCCCCTCCCTCCACCCCTTCCAGGCCCACCTTCTCACCCTCTTAACCTCCCACCTTCTCTCCCTTTTCCCATCTATCCTACTCCTCTGGTGTGGGGTGCCCTACATAGTTCAGCCCCCTTCGGTTCAGCAGTCATATGAGGGCTAAGAGCTTCCTCTTGCACTGGGAGCGTACATGGCAGCTCCACTAAGGAAAAGTGTCACATTAACAAGTAACAAAATCTATGTTCCTGTTCCTTTCAGTCTGTAGGTTGTAGGATAGTTATCCTGTACTGTTGTTATGGTGGCATGTATGTGCATGTGTCAAGTGTGTATATGAAGATGGCGACTTTGTAGGGTCACTTCTCTACTTCACCTTTGCGTGGTCTCCAGGAGGTGAATTCAGGGGAGCGGACCTGTGTATAGCAAGCCTGTTTTCTGCTGTGTGACCTGGGTCTGGGCTTTCAGCTTTACTGTTCTAGAGGTTTTGACAAAGACTTGAGGCTGAAGAAAAGACTGTATAAAAAACAAAGAGGAGCCACATCTAAACATGCTGGACCAAGAGATGCCACAGAGCAATACCAGCGGGCTGTATATGTCAATGCAATTTCCCTCTGCTCTCTGGAAACCCCTTAATTTCTAAAGGTCTGAACCTGTTGTTCACATCAGTGTATTTTTATTTTCCTGTTATGATTCTATGTTGTCTTCATGGCAATAGGACTCCCTAGGCTACTGGAAGTTTCTTTTCTTTTGTTCTTGTTTTGTTAAGAAAACATCTTTTGGTATGTAGTGCAGGCTGGCCTAGAAATCACAGTGCAGCTCAGGCTGGTCTAGAACTCACAGGGCAGCTCAGGCTGGTCTA
>CAJQZJ010004748.1:6662408-6675273 GCA_907164525.1 Lophiomys imhausi | reverse complement strand
CTGGTCTAGAACTCACAGGGCAGCTCAGGCTGGTCTAGAACTCACAGTTCTTTTGCTTCAGCCTCCAGAGTGCTGTTATTATAGTTATGCTTTACCATGTCCAACTTTTCCCACTTCTCTTTATAAACAAACCAAGGGATTCTATTAAGGTGCATGTTGTTAAAAATTACCCACACAGTCTAAATCTTTCTTTTGTTTTATTGAAGAAAAGACCCACTTCATAGAATCTCTCTGTGTCAACTAGACATTTGTTCTCTCTATATATATAAGTGCTTACTTATATATAAATAATATATTTAACTGATGAAGAGGTGAAATAGCTTGATCAAGTTCAAATAGCTAATTATGTATGAAAACAAGTTCTGATTGTATCATATTTTGGTAGACCCAGGGTCCATGTTCTGACCAACTTTTAGATAACATTTGAACTGCTCGTCCATTATAGAACTGTATAGTCCACCTGCCTGATATACATTATGCCTGATTCATATCTGTTGGTCCTTTCCTTTGATGAGCATCATGATGGTTCTACAAGGAAATTTTTCCTACTCATAGAGAGCCTTTTTAACACAATTGAAATGAAACTTCTATCATAGTAAAGTACATAGTGAATTAACATATACTCATATCTTCATTGGATATTCAACACAAGGTAGGTGCATAATACATACTCATTGAGCATGTGTTTGTACTGAATTTAATTTTTATTTCTGAATTTTCTATTTTTTCATAAGTACTTTATTTTTTTTCAAGTTACATCTCAGTCGCAAACCCTTCCCTATTCCCCCTTCTTGTCCCACCCTTCCACCCTCTTCCCCCCCCAACAGCTTCTCTTTTCATTCCAACAAATGGTTCTTTCTCTTATAACAGTAAATTCTATACAAAACAGCAGAATTAAATATGCCACATTTATGAGAGTTAAATGGCCCAGTATACCTTCCCAATGTCCAGTTCATACATATTTGGCCTCTGACTTTAACCTTCTACCTTCTAACCATCTCCATGAGTTTAAAGTTCTATAACTGACTTAGCTTTCATACTAACTTGCATCACTATTATAACCATCTTCTTAGATCTAGAACGCCCTCTTGATTCCTAAACAACTCAAAATTTAGCTATGAGACTCAAGCTGTCTATTCTTCAACCACCTCAGAGAGCTGAGAAGGATAAACATATCTAATATATCTGAATTTTCTATTTATGGAAGCAAATGGGATTGTGTAGTAAAGGTACGTTTTTACATTTAGAGAATTGCCTCTCAATTTCATAAATGGATTGGAAAATAAAATTTTAGAGAAAGAATTTACTGTGGAGCTTTTAACCATTACATTGCCTAGCTATTGACTTGTTGACCTTCTCTGTAGAAATGAAACCCTGAATTGTGTGATAATTTCTTTCCTGTTGGAAAAAGTGTGTAAAATATCTTTGAAAAGAAGCCAGTGACAAACTATAGAAAAAAATCCTGTTTTCAGAGTTCAGTCTTATAATGTAGTAAGTAGTGAAAACATAATCTTAATGCAAGACAGACTGTCCACCTAACACACACTGGCTATCCTTATTTCATGACAGACTTGAGAAGTTCTAATTCAGATAAAAGGAGGCATTTTATTAGACATTATCAACTGACTTTCCTATGATAAGAGACAGTAACCAGAAAATTTATAATGATTATGGGAATGTGTGAAAGTGTAGGGAAAATTTGCCATATTTTTTCATTTACATGACATACCTTTGTTGTATTATCTTTTATTAGATGAATAATTATTGAAATGTAGCTTTTCTTGATAGTGTTTAGGTGTTCCAAGCCACATACCTCTAGACTATAGCCTATTGGTTGTAGAGACTGCCCTTGTACTGGCTGAAAATACAATGATCTGTAGAGCAAGATGGTTTCCATGATGTTACAGCTCACAAAGTTTCACACTCTGAAATCATGAAGACTGTCATTTGCCTACCTCTGTTTTTTAGATAAGTGTATATAATTTTAACTATTTGAAATGTTATTCCACCCACATGCAGCACTGAAGTACAAAAATCACTTAGAACATAGACAAGGTAATTCATGAAAAACAAATTACGGTATCAAAATAGTCACTCTCTGTAAAAATGTGAAGTCAAATGTCATCTCCCACTGGATTGAGACTAATATGCCATGTACAAAATCTTTTATTCTAAGTATTCTGCAACAGAATAGAGTTTCTTCATTCTGAGAATGTATCTGTTTCTATTAGTTATTTCAAGCTTTATGAACTGGGTTCCCTGTCTCCTGTAACTCCCCTTACTTCACCAGGCTAACACCTTCCCAATTTTTAAGGATTTACTTTGTAGAAATCCAGTTTTGAAAAATCTCCTGGGTTATGAGACTGGGCTAGAAGTGCCAATTGACTTCATAACACTATATTTATTACATCTCAGCACCAATGTTCTTTGAAATTTCTTATCTCATACTAAACTAAGTTCTTAAAGAACAGAGACTTTCTTCATATTTGCTAAAAATATTGTTTCATGTAGCATCTCTACATAGATGGGGACTATCTGCCCTACTAATAATTAATAACTGAATTAAACTGAGCACCTAGACTGCCGGAGGCATGAGAATTGCTCCTCAAAACTAGATATTAGTTTTAGTTTTTACTTAGATTCACAATCAGTTTAAGAGTATTTCTTTTAGTTCTAGTTCTCCGAGTTTTTGTCATGTGATGCCAGTGAACTTTATAAAAATTCTTTCACTAGATCTATTAAAATGATTATTCACTTTAAAAAATCAAAATCTGTGCTCATGGTCTGTAGACACTTCAGTAGTAAGAGGCCCAAGAGTAGAAACTATGGGACTGTTGGGGGTGGGGGGAATAAAGCAAATCCAACCAGAAGATTTTTCCCTCCCTCATCCTGCACTGTAAGTGAATAATGTGAACTTTCTGGGTGATTTATTCAGTTTCTTCCTGAAAATGAGTGATCAGTGTTGAGCCTCATCCCTCTTCAAAACAAAAACTTTGTATTTGAAGAACAAAGAAAATAAGTCTTCTCTGGTACCACAAGGCGTTTTATCAGGTAGCTTTTCACCACTGTCACAGGGTTCTTAAAGGTAAATGGCTTAAGGGGAAAGATATTCTGCTTCAGAGGTTTTATGTCCACTGGTTCCTTTCCTGTTTGGCCTGTGGTTAGGACTGTGGCAGGAAGACAGGAAGGAAGCTGCCCTTTGCATGGCAGATCTGGGAAAAGTGAGGAGAAGATACACACCTCCGTGACACAGTCCTAGTCGCCCACTCCTCCAATCAGGCTCCATTTCCTAGTTCCCACTCCCTTCCAGGAATGTCACCAAATTGTGAAACTGTCAAAGTATTAGTCCTTGATGACGTTACAGCCCATGAGTTCAATCACTTCCCTAAATCCCATCTGCTTGCAACCCAGCCTTAGAACCTGAGCTTTAGGGGACACTTCACATTCAGACTCAAAGAGTACTCTTTTCTTTGGTCTTTATATTCCAGGTTTCTGTTTTGTTAAGTTTCTACCCTTTTCAGTCTCACAGTTGAGACTAGCTACTGAAAATTGTGTTGGCTTACAGTAGAGGGTCCCTACCTCTCCATCCTCACAGTGAAAGGCTCTCCTACTGCTGATGTTCCCCAAATGTGCTTGGAGAGAGGAAGCCAAGACAAGTGGCATAAATTGATCAACACTAAATGCTTTCCTTAAGAGGGAATGAGAATAAGAATCAAAATTTCATGTGGTTTTTTCTTTCATCTTGTTTATATGGTGAATGACATTGATAGATTTTCGTATGTTGAACCATCCCTGCATCCCGCTAGATGTAGAAAAAGCATTTGACAAAATCCAACACCCCTTCATGCTAAAAGTTCTGGAGAGAACGGGCATACAAGGGCCGTACCTAGAAATAATAAAGGCAATATACAGCAGGCCAGTGGCCAACATCAAAATAAATGGAGAGAAACTTGAAGCATTTCCTCTAAACTCAGGGACAAGACAAGGATGTCCACTTTCACCATATCTCTTCAATATAGTACTTGAAGTTCTTGCTAGAGCAATAAGGCAACTAAAGGACATCAAGGGGATAAACATCGGAAACGCAGAAGTCAAATTATCCCTATTTGCAGATGATATGATAGTATACATAAGCGACCCCAAAAATTCCACCAGAGAACTCTTACAGCTGATAAACACCTTCAGCAAAGTGGCTGGATACAAAATTAATTCAAAAAAATCAGAAGCCCTTCTTTATACAACAAACAAATGGGCTGAGAAAGAAATAAGGGAAACAACCCCCTTCACAATAGCCACAAACAACATAAAATACCTGGGGGCAACTCTAACCAAGCAAGTAAAGGACCTGTACAACAAGAACTTCAAGCCCTTGAAGAAAGAAATGGAAGAGGCCTTTAGAAGATGGAAAGATCTCCCATGCTCATGGATAGGTAGGATCAACATAATAAAAATGGCCATCCTACCAAAAGCAATATATAGATTCAATGCAATTCCTATCAAAATACCAACACAATTTTTTATAGACTTGGAAAGAGCTAGTCTCAATTTCATATGGAACAACAAAAAGCCCAGAATAGCTAAATCAATCCTGTACAATAAAAAAACATCTGGAGGTATTACCATCCCAGATTTCAAGCTGTACTACAGAGCAATAGTTGTAAAAACAGCATGGTATTGGTATAGAAACAGACCAGTAGATCAATGGAATCGAATTGAAGATCCAGAAATAGACCCACACACTTATGGCCACCTAATTTTTGACAAAGAAGCCAAACGGCACAATGGAAGAAGGACAGCATCTTCAACAAATGGTGCTGGTCCAACTGGATGTCCATTTGTAAAAGAATGAAGTTAGATCCATACTTATCACCTTGTACAAAACTTAAGTCCAAGTGGATCAAAGACCTTAACATAAGGCCGGTCACACTAAATCTACTAGAAGATAAAGTAGGAGAAACCCTCGAACTAATTGGCGCAGGCAACAACTTCCTGAACAGAACGCCAACAGCTCAGGACTTGAGATCAACAATCAATAAATGGGACCTCATGAAACTGAAAAGCTTCTGTAAGGCAAAGGACACTGTCATTCGAACAAAACGGCAGCATACAGACTGGGAGAAAATCTTCACCAACCCCACATCTGACAGAGGGCTAATATCCAAAATCTACAAAGAACTCAAGAAATTAAATGCCAAGAAACCAAATAATCCAATCAAAATTCACAAAGGACGAATCCCTAATGGCTGAGAGACACTTGAAGAAATGCTCAACATCCTTAATCATCAGAGAAATGCAACTCAAGACTACTCTGAGATTCCATCTCACACCTGTCAGAATGGCTAGGATCAAAAACTCAAATGACAGCACATGCTGGCAAGGGTGTGGAGAAAGGGGTACCCTACTCCATTGCTGGTGGGAATGCAGGCTTGTGCAACCACTATGGAGGTCAGTCTGGCGATATCTTAAAAAACCTGGAATAGCTCTGCCTCAGGACCCAGCCATACCACTTCTGGGTATACACCTAAATGCCTCTTCACGGAATCATAAAGAAGTTTCCTCATCTATGTTTATAGCAGACTTATTTGTAATAGCTAGAAACTGGAAACAACCCAGATGTCCCTCAACCGAAGAATGGGTTAAAAAACTGTGGTACATCTACACAATGGAATATTATTCAGCTATCAGGAACAATGAAATTATGCAATTTGCAGCCAAATGGATGGAACTAGAAAAGCTCATCCTGAGTGAACTAACCCAGACTCAGAAGGACACATATGGCATCTATTCACTTATAGTAGGATTTTAGCTATATAGTAGAAGGTATCAGTACTACAAGTAACACACCAAAGGGAACTTGGACATAGACTTCTTATTTTTAATTTTTATTTTGTATTTTTTTTATATATTAGTTATATTTTTTTCTATTTTTTAGTCTTTTTATCTGTTGTATGCTTATTAATTTGTTTGTTTAGTAGTTCTCTCTCCCAGGCAACGAGACACTTTTCACTGATGGTACTGCTTCATAGATCCCCAATGAATGAAGAGGCTCTTGGCCCTCATATGACCTCTCAACTGAGATGAGGGACTGTTATATAAGGACACCCCACCCCAGAGAAATGGGATGGAAGGGTTAGGAGGTAAAGAAAAAAAATGAAATGTGATGTTTCGGCCTTTTACTACTAACTGTCATGAACTGTTTAGGATAATTAAGAAATGCAAACTAATGGTTATGCAAGCCAGTCATTCTGTTAGGTACTATGACAGCCTATTATAGTTACTTGCTAAGCTAATCAGAAATAAAGCTGCTAAGAGACAAGCAACATCTGCTTACCCTATTAGAAGAGATAGATAGGGCCTCTTCAAAAACCTCAAGAGATCTGCAGAATATGGTATTCAAAGATGTTTCCGTAACTTTAGATTTTTTTATATCAAGACATATCAACTCCTGACAGCACCCCCTATTCTCCTCCAAGTAGAAGATGAGCATCAAAGAATCTCCAGTGGGAGATGATTGAATTAGTCGCAAGCCTATCTCTTGGTAGGAAAAGCCCCTTGTTCCAACTGTAGACAGAATGCTGTCCAAAAAGGACAAAACCTGGAAGCAGGTAAGTCGACAGCCTAGCTCTGCCAAGACAGGGTAGGTAAGTCCTTCATAACCCCTGCTCTACAATCAATGTTTGTCAGAGAAACGGGGCCAAATGACTGAAGATCGATGCTGTAATGTATGGAGAGAAAATGGGAACTGTCCAGGCAGCCACAGGTATGTCATTTCTTAGTTTGGGAAGCTGCAGACCCTGTACTTCCTATAAAATCAGATATATTTATCCCTCTCAGGTCTCTGAGGTGGTTGAAGAACAGATAGCTAGAGTTTCATAATTTAATTTTGAGTTGTTTAGGAGTCAAGAGCGTGTTATAGAACTAAGAAGATACTTTAAAAATTTTGTTGCAAGTTAGTATGAATGTTGAGTCAGATATAGACCTTTAAACTCATGGAGATGGTTAGATAGTAGAATGTTAAAGTCAGGTACCAAATACATATGGACTGGTCATTGGGAATGTACGTTAAGCCATATAACCCTCATAATTGTGGCCTAATTACCTCTGTTGTACTGTATTGTATTTATTATTATAAGAGAAAGAGCCATTTGTTGGACTGAAAGGGGAAACTGCAGGGGGAAATAAGATATACCTTAAACTTAAAAGAAAAAAAAAGGGAAGAGGATGGGGGGTTGAGGGTGGGAGGGTGGTACTGGAGGGGGAATAGGGAGGGGACTGCGATTGAGATGTAACTTGAAGAAATAAAAAATTAAGGAAAAAAAAAGCAAAAAAATACAGATGCAGAGAAGTTTATTAAAAAAAGAATCAAAATTTCAGGTTGGTGACTTTTACATTTCTGAACAGATAACTCTTACTAAGAAAATGTAGTCAGAGAAAGAGTAACATAAGGTCTTTAAATAGAAGATTAGGAGATAGGAAATTGTAACTGACAGATTTGCAGGTTTGGTCAGAGAGTGTGAGATGAACTTCAAATTATAGATTTAATGATGTTGGAAAGAAGAAAGATGACAGCAAGTTCGAGACCTTGTGAGTAAAGAAATGGTAGGCTACAAAAAAAAAAAAAATAAGAAAGTAATCTTGTGTAAAACTTTAAAGCCTGTTTTCCAGATAACCCCAAATCATAACCCATGGCAATTTGTGTAAGAAATAGTTGTACATTCTCATGTATTTATGCAAATTCATTTGAATACTTTCCTCAAGCATTGTTGATGCTGGAAACTCAAGAGTGAAATATGTATTTTAATTAATAATCATGGTTGCACCATCAAAATACATAGCAAAAAATTATTAAGATTTTTGGGAAAATATATTTGTTTAGTTATTTAAAAAAATTATTTTTTATTTATTTGTGTGTGTTCATGTATGTACATGTTACATGTGTGTGTCTGTGTGTGTTCAGAGGAGTATATAGAGAATATTATTTGATCACTCTTTACCTTGGTACAATGAGATGGGCTCACTCACTGACTCTGGAGCTAGGCTAGCCAGCTAACCCCAAAGCCTGTCATCCCTGCTAAATCCTACCACAACATGGAGGTTACACACACACACACAGAAGCCTGACTGTGGGGTCTGGGGATTTTAACTGAAGTCTTCATTCAAGCACACCTGCTCAATATACACTGAGCCATCTCACCAGCCTCTATATGGAGGAAATGTTAGTCCTGATTTTCAGGAGTACTTGAGAAGATCTCCCAAGTGGTTAGTTCAACCATCAGATCTGTAGTAAGAGTACAGTTGTTTTGCCAACTGAACAAAATATAGTTGTAAAGTTAAGGTTTTAAAATGTAATCTATATGGTGCTATTCCAGAACATACATGTTGAAGGATGGAAATTAAAAAGATGTTTTCTCAAGTGAAGAATACCAATTGTGCACTTAAAATTACTTGCAATACCTGCAATTTGTTAGGAATTTTATAACTTCCAGTGGAATATATCAATATAATTATTAAAATTTTGAATACATCATTTTGACTCTTTTCACCAAAATATACTTAGATTATCAAATTCCTATTCTTTCTATGTAAACTTATAAAAACTCTTAGGTACATATATTTATAAAATTATTAGAGAAGTGAAAAACCACTCTGATTAATACAATTATACAGTTTAGGTTAGGCTTGAAATATCGGATGGCTAAAATTTACCATCTGTTAAATTACTGATTCTGGACCATTGTGAACCAAAGGAAGGCACTGGCTCTTTCTCTAGCCATCACGATTTCTTCTTTCCTTAAAATCAAATCAAATAAACAGGCTGAAATGTCCATGCTAAATGAGGAAGGAAGCTGTCTCTGCTCAAAGCTCTTGGGCAGTGGTCTTCTTGTCTCACTCTTGATTCGCTTACGCCTTCTACATGCTGGCTGAGGGGTCACCATGTATAGTTCCTCTGGTAGCTCAGGGCATATAAGATAGGAGAAATCCAAGCAGTCCACACACTGTGGTGTTTTACTTGTGGGCCCCTATTACTTGACTTGGCTTCAGCAACCATCTTGGAAATCTGTGTAGTCAAAATTCCTCTGAGGCTGGATGCTTTCTTTTGAGTAAATGGCTTCCCATTTGCTGATAGCCATCTTGTTCCTTAGTATGAATTCTTACTTACTGCTGTATTCTAGTTAGGTTTCTGTGGCTGTGATAAATACTGTGGCTAAAAGCAATTTGGGAAAATGGTTTATATTATCACACAGGGTGTAGTCCATCAATGAGGGAAGCCAAGGCAGGAACTTCCAACTTCATTGCTTCAGAAAGCTGGATGCAAGGACTTAAAGCTTCCACAAAACAGAGTGACCCCTCAGAAAAGGCTAGAATGTGAAATGGTTTACATTTCGTTTTTGTTACACATCCAGGCTGCCATTTCAGTTCTGACACTTCCTCTACAGGGTTGACAGACTTGCAAAGGATGTTAGCAAATTGGAAGGATAAAGAAGGACCTGATATTTCTGGAGATAATAATAAGTTTGTTCTTTACATAATTTTCCCTCCTTCTTATCATAGCATGGATTTGAGGAATGAGTCTGAATATTATCTTATAAAAGTAAATATATTTATATATGTCAATAAAAATTGCTTTCTTTACTGTCTCATTTCTCTGAGCATCTGGCACAGGTTAGGACATGCTGTTCCAAAACATGGCATGTTGGCACTCAAGAAGAGGCAGAGACAGATGGACACCTGGCCTTCTTCCATCCTTTCCAGAAATAAACCATAAGGCCCAGGAGATAATTTTATGACTTTCACTTTTTTTTAACCTCATTACAAATACTTTTACTAAATACATAAGTGAAACATACCCACTTTATGTCTGGTAGAAAGAAATGTTTTTGTCTGTGAAGACACCTGGTCTCACAGATGAACTTGAGCAGACCAACTTTGCTAGGTCTCCAGGTGGGTACCATTAGGTCACACTGCTTTGGCCAGTCATGCATCTCTGACTATGGTCCATGCTTCATCAAATTTCAGCATACAATACATGACTTTGCTGTTTCTTTGATTTTTCTTGTTCTTATAAAGGCTCTCATGTCCTGTAGAACTGTTACTAAATAAATGTATGTGTTTTCCTCTCATTAATCTATTACAAGTGTGTTAGCTCTGCACACCTTTTGAAATGAGTAGAATTTTTTTTTTCTGTAAATACTGACTGGGACAAGAAAGACACTAGATCAATGTGAGATATGTACTCTTGCATATGTAAACACTTTTGTCATTTTATTCCAAGGAAAAGTAAGTACCCTCAAAGCATCTTGAAGTAGTTAATGGATTTGGATTTGCAACATCTAAGTGATTTTTACTTCTTTCTTGTTCCTTTCTTCAAGCCACCTCTCTTTCTCTCCCTCTCTATAATTTTTTAAGTTCTACATGCTCAAGAATGTCTCTGTAAATCTTCCAATAAACACGATCTTTAAATATATGTAAAATTGTCCTTAAAATTCTACACATTGAAACTAGTTCCCTTTTATTTAAAAAAAATCCCTTAAAAAGAAAAGTATTAATTTCTATGAGTGTGTTTGTTATTATGGACTTCGTAGAATTAAAGACAAGAATGATCCTTCTGGACTGCTAAAGAGTTTGTTTTTTAGTTAGACTCTCAAATCTTATAGAACCAGTGGTACACTTGTACAAATTTAGCTAAGATTCCTGTAAAGTCAGTGAAAACTTGTTTTCCTTCTCTTCCACTATCCCTAAGTGATATCTGATGGTCCTGGATTGTCTTCAGTAAGAACCTGTTGGGAAATAGCTTTCCATTGCTCATCCAACCCTGTTTTAAGTTTCCTCCTGTCCTTGCTGTATCTGGAGTTGTGTTCCATCTTTTCACATAGCCAAAATGAGTCTGAATAAGAGCTTCCTATGATGACACAAAAAGTGTCTGAGTAATCTTTTTCATTGGTGCTACTTGGAATTTGAGATGGTGACAGTTCTGTCAGGGAGCTCTGAGTCCTTGGTATTAGGTGGGTTCTGCAGCCAGATCAGGGTGGGAAGAGGTTCAGTGGAGGCAGCATAGCTCTCACTATGGCTCTAAATTCCCGTTCACTTATCAGATAGACAAAGTGAGGGCTGGACTGGCACAGAAGCAGTTCCTTTCCCATCATTATCAACTCACTCTCCTTGCCAAGTATTTCCCTTCCAGCAGCTAGCTCGGTTACCATGGGGCCCTAGAAGTTTCTCTAGGCAGCCCTGAGCCAGTCAAGAATGTGACTGTTTTTTATGATTCTGTGTATCACGTATTTGATTGGATTTTGAAAACTAACTCTAAATTTTTCGTCAGTGGTACTTGTTTTGCACATTTCTTTAATTCTAAAGAGATGTGCACACTAATTATCTTTTATGCTTGTTGCTGTGAACAAAAATATGAAAAGCCTTGCTGTGTGAAATGCTCCTCTTGCTTGGACAAAGCAGTGTGTGAGTAGGAAGGCCTTCGACTGTTCCTGTTCACAGTGGGTCTTCTGTGACTCTTTTCCATAACAACCAGAGTTATTTGAGGCCATCAAAATGCCAACAGGTGACTCCTTTTCTTGCTCAAGTGCAGTGCAGGGTAACAGTCTCTCCTTTCATAAAGAGCAATTAAGCTTTGAAAACTGAGGAAAAAGATGTGTGAAACATATTCTTTGTGCTCTGAATGCAGTTCACACTCTAGGAGAAGCAGTAGCTGAGCTTTACAGTACACACCTATTTTAAACAACTAATATTTTCAGATTCATAGAAAGTCACTTGGATTTTTGGTCAATTTTATCAATACAAAGTAAAGATTAGTCACTGGGAAATATGTTTATCATTTTTAAACTCAAGAGAATAAAAAACATTGCTTAACACAAAATTCCTTGATAATTTTACTTTAAAATTTCTTTAAAAATGAAAGGAAAAGTATTTTTAAATATAGTATTATATAGATACATGTTATAGTATCTATAATAATTATTATATTATTTATATTATTTTTTTGTGGTTTTTGAGAGAAGGTTTCTCTGTGTCACAGTCCTGGCTATTCTGAAATTTGGCTTGTAGATCTGGCTAGCCTTGAACTAACAGAGATCCACTTGTTTCTGCTTCCCTAGTGCTGGGATTAAAGGCATGTGTCATGATTGCCTGGCCATAATTTTATTCTTAATTTAAAAAATTAGTAGAAGAAATCAATTCAAGTATTTCTTGTTGGGGAACAGAAATATGTGCCCCCATCCCATTCTATTACTGACTCTGTTAGTTCACTGCTGTTAAATACACAAGGTTTTTAGACTTAAGTTGGTAGATCACAAGGAAATTTGATTCTTTTATTTTTTTAATAACAACTCAAAATATTTTATACATTTTGTTTAGTACGTGCTTCTGTGTGAGTGAGTGAGTGAGTGAGTGTGTGTGTGTATGTGTGTGTATGTGTGTGTGTGTATGTGTGTGTGTGTATGTGTGTGTGTATGTGTGTGTATGTGTGTGTGTGTATGTGTGTGTGTATATGTGTGTGTATGTGTGTGTGTGTGTGTATGTGTGTATGTGTGTGTGTGTGTGTGTGTGTGTGTGTTGTGTTCATGCTCATGCACATGTACACATGGGAACATCAGAAGACAACTTTCGGAAGTCAGTTCTCTCCTTCCATCATGTGGGTCAGGGATCCAACTCAGGTCATCACGCTTGGTGGACTTGGCCAAATTGGGCATTTAGATGTGAGGTGTAGGCATGGTAACAAGGCAGCCAACAGCATCCTTCCTGCAAATTTCTTTCTGAGTTTGAACTGCCAAATACAAAAGCCTTTAGTACTATATGACAAAGTGCACAAATGTACACACACACACACACACACACACACACACACACACACACA
>CAJQZJ010004748.1:6641641-6662398 GCA_907164525.1 Lophiomys imhausi | reverse complement strand
ACACACACACACACACACACACACACACACACACACACACACACACAAACATCAGTAGAAACGTAACAGCATTTTCCAGACACAACAAGGCTGATGTATATATGAATTCAGAGACTTTGACAACACATTCAAGACCTGCACAAGTTCAAGTCAGGCAAAATCATGGGACAGAGGGGGAAGTGGGCACAAAGTCCTACATTTAGCCAAGTAGCTATTTGAAATTGATAGCTTATTGGAAAAAAAACCTCAATTTTCTTCAGTGGAGTGACACTGGGCATATCAACTGCACTTCAGGGAAGGCCTTATGCTTAATTGTTCAACACACATTAGACTCCTCCTGGGTGCTTTGTGTATGCACATTCATGTATGTGAGTGTGTTATGAGAGAACAAGTACATAACATTGTGTGGGTAGGGGGATAGGGAAGGGATCTGGGAGGAGTGTGGGAAGGGAAAGATATGAAAAAAAATGTTTTGCATGTATATCTCAACAAATTAAGAAAACCCATTAAAATGAAAATAAGAGATCTTTAAAGCATGCTGTCAAGACTGAAGAAAATTTCCATGGTCCTAACTTCTTCATGATGTACATGAAAGAGTTACTCTCAAGAAGGGGTAGTAGCACCCACTCTTCTGAGAGCTTAGTTTCCATAGCCTCTGTAAAGAACCTTCTGCTCTTCAGAGATTAAGGACTGCCTGGTATAATGGTACTGTATCTTAACACTGTGGAGGCCAAGGAAAGACCCTCAGGAGTTTGAACCTAGGTTAAGATACATAGCTGTCCTCCCTCCCTTCCTCCCTCTGTACATGAAGCACTGCAGAAAACAAAGAGACAAAATTATTAAGATTTTTTTTTTGCAGCCAAATGGATGGAACTACAGAAGCTCATCCTCAGTGAGCTAACCCAGTGTCAGAAGGATGCACATGGCATCTATTCACTTATAGTTGGATTTTAGCTATATAGTACAGTACTATACTAAAACCAATTCACCAAAGGGAACAGGAACATAGACCTTTTTTTTTTCCTGTCAATGAGACACTCTGCCCTAGTGGTGCTGCCTTGTAGACCCCCAGTGTATGAGAAGGCTCTTGGCCCTCATATGACTGCTGAACTGGGGCAGGGGACTGTTATGTAGGGACACTCAACTCCAGAGGAGTGTGATGGAAGGAATAGAGGGTAGAGGGTGGGAGGGTGGAACTGGGAGGGATGGAAAGAGGACACTGTGATGGATATGTTACCTGAAGTAATAAATAAATATAAAAAAGGATAAAAATAAATACTTAGATGCAAAAAAAGAATTTTTTTGCAAAGTATGAGGATGTCTGTAATGGTGTGTGTGTGAATGTGTGTGTTTCAAACTTTGATTTCTTACATGTTAGCCATTTAAGTAGGAACCTCTGTCAATATTAATTTTTAATTATTTATTGATTTTATTAGTTAATTACAAATAACATGTACATACATTGTCAATTTCAGGGAAGCATGAAAAGTATGGGCTACCAATTATATTAAAACCATAGATGATTTCTTGCACTCAGGGAACAGATTGCAAATGTGTTTATTATGTTAATCACAAACGCTTTTACTATATTGTAAAATAAATGGGTAAAGGGAAAAGAAGAGATCATATTATGAAGCTTAAAATGTAACGTGAGAGATGAAAAGTTAGGATATTAATGAAAAAAGAGTGGCTTGGCACAGTTATCTGTGCAATCAGGAGTACACTGAGAATTTTCTAATTAGTGAGAATTTATAAAGGCTTAAGCTGATTTTGGTAGCTAGTACTTCAAAGAGCCCATTGCCTACAGAGTAGTCTTGGGTTCCCCCTCATTTTTCTGTGTTAAGAAAGGTTCTGAAACAAGCATAACTCATGCTGATCAGCAGCCGGTATTACAGCAGATGGTGTGTGACTGAGTTGGGGCTCCGGGACGTTGTCCTGTGCCGGCCACTGGCTGTCGTCATTTCTGTGCTCTGCTTTTCTCATTTAGACTCAAGTGGAGCCATTTTATCTTCTTTGGAACATGACTGTAAAGATTAGCACCACTCTCAACACAACCTATTTATTCCTTTTCTAGGAGATAGGGAAAGGGGCATGTTTTGTTTGATTTACTGAGACAAAGTCTCTTGATGGGCAAGTCCAATGTGGCCTTGAACTCCTTAACCTTGTCCCTCTGCCTCCCAATTCACTTTTCTTCCCATGTACTAGTAGTGGTCAGCCCTATCTATACTCTTGTATATGCCGGCAGCACTAATTGGACACAATAGGTTTTATAAATAGTAATAATAATAATAATAATAATAATAATAATAATAGGAAAAGTAGAATAATAATAATGAGACCTGAACTTGAGAGTTGGAACTGGGAGGGAATGGGGTGACTGATCAAAATGCATTCTATCAGTGTAATGTATGGAATATCCAAATGTCTTTGTAAACTGATTATTCCTGAAATTATTTTTGGTGTCAAATTCCCAAATCTTGGTTTGTCATGAATTGAGGCCCATACATGTGTAGAGGGACCTCCTCAGGCTCTAAGGGTGACAGCAGAAGAAGACTGTGTCTGTTTTACCAGTGTTTCCAAATGCTGGCACAACTAGTCATGGATTATACTAGCTAGAATGGAAATTCAGTCTGTTGGGTTCAGAATTCCATTAATAAGGTGTGTACACTTCTGCATCTTTATCCCTGAACATCTTAGAGGGAGGGTAGCTTTTAAAGTCGGTGGTTTTGTGGGTGGGTTGGTGTCCCCCTTCCTCCACTGGCAGTCCTGCCTGACTTTAGGAGAAGGCCAATTCAGTCTCTATATCCCCCACTGCTAGGATTCACAGCTAGAGTTACTCATATATCCTTGCAGGAGCTTACTCCATCTCAGGTCTCCAGTTTGACCCAGAGATCGTGCCCCCATCAATTTCCCTTCTCTGTCCCGGCCCTACCACCTCCCACCTCTGATTTTCCTAACCTGATCCCTACCTTTGTTCCTCTCCCCAACCCCTCTCCCAACAAGTTCCCTCTCTTCATCTATTTCTGATGTCTATATTTTTCTCCTTCTGAGTGAGATTCAACCATCCTCCCTTGGGCCCTCCTTGTTACTTATCTTCTTTGGGTTTGTGAATTGTAGTATGGTTATCCTGTTTTGTATGGCTAAAGGAGTACATACCATCTGTGTTTTTCTGGGCCTGGGCTACCTCACTCAGGATGATCTTTTCTAGTTCCATCCATTTGCTTGCAAATTTCATGATTTCCTTGTTTTCAATAGCTGAGTAGTGTTCCATTGTGTAAATGTACTAAATTTTCTTTATCTGTTCTTTGGTTGAGGGACATCTAGGTTGTTTCCAGGTTCTGACTATTACAAATAAAGCTGCTTTGAACATAGTTGAGAAAATGTTCTTGTGGTATGATGGAGCATCTTTAGTTATATGCCAAGGAGGGTATGGCTGGATCTTGAGATAGAACTACTCCCAATTTTTGGAGGAAGCATCAAATTGATTTTCGAAGTGGTTGTACAAGTTTCTATTCCTACCAGCAATGGAGGAATATTTCCCTTGCCCCACATCCTGGACAGCATGTGCTGTCACTTGAGTTTTTGATCTTAGCCATTCTGAGGGATGTAAGATGGAATCTCAGAGTTGTTTTGATTTGCATTTCCCTGATGACTAAGGATGTTGAGCATTTCTTTAAGTGTTTTTCAGCCATTAGAGATTCTTCTGTTGAGAATTCTCGGTGTAGCTCTGTACCACATTTTAAAATTGGGTTATTTGGTTTTCTGGTGTTTAATTTCTTGAGTTATTTATATATTTTGGATATTAATCCCCTGTTAGATGTAGGGTTGGTGAAGATCTTTCCCCTATTGGTAGGCTTCTGGTTTGTCCTATTGACAGTGTCCTTTGCCTTACAGAAGCTATTCAGTTTCACAAAGTTCCATTTATTATTGATCTTAGCACCTGAACTACAGATGTTAGGTCCAGGAAGTTGTTTCCTGTACCTATGTGTTCAGGAATGGCCAACCAAGGACTGGCCTGATGTGAGACACAACCTATGGGAGAGAGTCAACCCCTGATACTATTAATGATGCTCTGCAATGCTTGAAGACAGGAGCATAACATGACTGTCCTCTGAGAGGCTCCACCCAGCAAAGGATTGAAACAGATGATGAGATCCACAGCCAAACATTGGACAGAGACTTGGGAGTCTTGTAGAAGAGTTGGGAGAAGGACAGAGGCACTGGAAGGAGGCAAGAATTGTACAACTAGACCAACAGAGGCAACTAACCCAGGCCCATGGGGGCTCACACAGATTGAACCATCAACCAAAAAGCATGCATGGACGGAACCCAGGCCCCCTACACTCATAGAGCTGAGGGACAATTTGATCTTTATATGGGCCCACTAGCAATTCAAGCAGAGACTATCCCTGACAGAGAGTCTGTTGCCTGCAGTAAGATAACTTTCCCCTATCTGGGTTACATTGACTATTTTCAGTGAAAGAAGATGCAGTTGGTTCTGATGCAACATGAAGTACTGGGGTGGGTTGGAGGCAGGGGTCTCTTTTCTGATAAGAAGAGGTGGAGTGTATGGGCCAGAAAGTGGGAGGGAAGGACTGGGAGGAGAGAAGAGAGGGGACTGTGAATGGGATGTTAAAATGAATAACTAACTAAAAAAAAAAAAAAAAGAGTGTATACAGATTGACTGAAATCAGGGACCAATTCAAATCTGCCTGGTGCTAGGTTTCTGGGCAAAATCTCTTGCTTACCATCATGTTCTTCCTCAGCAAACATAGTCTTGCACCATGCCATGTTGCCTGAAGTTGTCAATAGTAGTGTCAGTGAAGGCAGTTCCTTAGCCCCTGAGCCGATGCTAAGTGGGGCAGTGTCCTAGCCTTTCACATTCATGGGGACCTACCTGCACAGTCTCTTAAGACTGTAATGACCTGCTGCTAGTCATTGCATGCTGAGAACCAAGTCCATTTTCCCACAATTCAGGTCTCTGCCTGACTCCTGTCCTCAATTCCCATCTGAGGCCTGGTGGTAGCAGAGAAGGCTGAGGTTGAGAGAGAGGTGATGAAATGCCTTTGGCCATTGAGGCTGAAGAAATCTGGGTGGCATTTGAGTCTCACAGTCACAGGGACCTGGAGCATTTCTGGGAAAGGGCAGGAATACTGTGTCCTACTTCAAGATTGAAAATGATTCATGGAAGACTTGTGCTCCATCCTGTCTCTGTGCAGGCCTCAGCCTAATATCTAGCATGTCCTAGGCTCTGTCAGTGAGTTCTGAATCCCACACATGTTCTTCAGTTTGTATGGTGTATTCTGTTTTCCCATAACAGGGGCTGGTGCTAAGCCCTAAGCTAATTTTCTTGTCTTTCTCACCAAAGAGCTGAGTCTAACTAACTTCCTTCATTGCTGCCAGAAGTTGGGGGAGGGGTAGCGGAGATCATCAACTATCTGAGATATATCATACTCCCAGAGCCCGGTCCTCAGAGATTGGCTGTGGGGTAGGGTTATGAGGCTTTACTCAGCATTGGCTATGGCCATTGTTGGCATTACTTATTAAGGCTAAGATCCAGTTTTAATTCTCTAACTCCTGAAATCAGGAGGAGTCTTCACATTGGACCCCTGAAAGTTGAAGGAGCCAAGCAAGCAAGCAAACAAGCAAGCAAGAAAGTAAGCAATCAGGCTTCTCCTCCTTAATATATCTTTTTATTTCTATTACACTGAAACTAAGCTTTGTGGATTCTTACCTAATTTCCAAATCTTTTGCAAAACTGATTTGTCCACCCATGGGGAAAGACTTCTTGGGTCATATTAGGCATCTTGAACCACTCTCTGTTCTCCTTTCTAGAATGTGCCTAATGAACAAATTTCATTTTTTTTCCTCAGATTTTTATTTAGTCTTTCTGTCCAAATGTAATCAGATTTAAATTACATACAGATGGCTAGGGAAATGTTATGCATTTAGTTTTCTCCTTAAGTGTCTAAAATAAATATTATGATAATTGAGAGAAATGGCTTACCTGATCATATGCAGGTGATTTTATGGCAATATTAATAAAATAAGATTGATAAAGGTTAGCAGTTGGTGCTTAGAAATAGAGTGTAAAGTCTTAAAAAATTCAATATACTGTTTTACTCAATAAGTTCCTTTACCAGAGAAAGTGTAACTATGCCTAGCATTAATCTCACTTTTGGAGCAGAGAACGCATATGCAAATTCTAGCCTAATCAGTCAAAATCAACTGGTTTTCAAAGGCATTACCATTTATTGTTAGGACATACTTGCAGCTCCTTGCAGATATATGGAGTTTCCCAGGTATTCTGTGTGTGATGTATAGTAATCTTACAATACGAAAATTACCTCTTGTCATGTAACAAGTAAAAGTTCTTCACCATATATCTGTGTAGGAGAAAATCTACATATATTGATACAGAAGTATTGGGATATCCAAGAACAGTGGAGTCTTTCCCAAAGACAAGGGTTCCAGAAACTTGATGGTCACCAAAACTACAAGGAAGTAGGAGGGTTTCAAAATCTTTTCTCTTAATTCAAAGAATGAGATTCTCAAAACACTGAGGGTGAGTCTTAGAGAGAAGTTATTACAGATTCATAGGTGGCAGCTTAAGATAGAAGTACAGAGTCAGGGAGAGAGACATCGGGTGTCTTCTTAACTAGAATTTCTATTGTTGAAATGACCATGCCAAAAAAAGAAAAAAGTATGTTTGGTAGGAAAGACTTACTTGGCTTACACTTCCACATTGTAGTCCATCACTGAAGGAAGCTAAGGCAGGATCTCAAACAGGGTAGGAACCTGGAGGCGTGAGCTGGTGGAGACACCATGGAGGAGTACTGCTTACTAGATCGCTCAGCCTGCTTTCTTATAGAACCCAGGACCACCAGCCCAGGAATGACATCCCCCAAGATGGACTGGGCTAATTAAGAAAATGCTCTACAGACTTGCCTTGCCTATAGCCTGAACTTATTGATACATTTTCTCAACATCAGCCTCCTGCTTTCAGATGACTCTAACTTGTATGAAGTTGATGTAAAACTAGTCAGGATATTGGGGATGGTGTTGTATATACACACAAACATAAACACGAACACATACACACAGAGAGAGACAGACAAGAGACAGAGACAGAGTGACAGAGATAGAGACACACAAAGAGAGGCAGAGAGAGAGAGGGAGGGAGGGAGGGGAAGAGAGAGAGATAGAGATAGAGATAGATAGATAGATAGATAGATAGATAGATAGATAGATAGATAGATAGAGTCAGCCTTGTAAAACAAACAAGATAGATTCTAGGAAATAGGGTATCATTGGGAGTTTAGTCTGGGGTGCTTTAAAGGACTTATGGAAGAAACCTAGGTGGTCTATTGGAGGAGGCCGAGCTGACAATCCACTTGGCCCAAATAGGGGTTCAGCAACCTTAATTCAGTTTAAATCTCACACACATACACACACTTTGAGAAAATATTTTGCTGTTGGTAAACAGTGCCCTTAGACTCAGATTGTCAGAAGTTAAACTATGCTACTGTGGTTAAAAGTTCAACAACATATTCAAAAGAAGCAGAAAGGTAAAAATGTAAATCTCTTCTGTGCAACCACTTTCCAGCAGAGCCTCTGCCTTGCAGTGTGCACCAAATGCTGCAAGAAGGAAATGGGCAGAGATCCTTGTAGGAAAGTGGCAGAGAGCACAAATCTTCAGAGTGTCAAGACAAGGGAGGGTTCAGAGACAGCAGATGCTCTGCAGGCTTTGGACTGGCAGCCCTACGAGCCAGACCGGAGAGCTGAACCTCAGTTTTCAACATCTTCCAGCCTTGATCTTCCACAGTTCTTGATGCCATTAAAAGTGTAAGCAAGCACAGTGGGCTGTTCACTGTGTAAATGCAAGTTCATCCTGACAGTTGAACTTCGACTGTGGCTTGAAAGATTGACAGAAATCTTATTGTTTGATAATGCCTTATGTTTGAGGTAGGTAATATATAATACATAATGCATGTTAGAACATCTTTTAAAAACAAAATTACAATTGTTTTCAGAAATAGCGTATAAAGTCAAACATGCTACTGAGATAACTAATCAAAATACTTATGCTACTTAAATAATCAAGTATTCTTTTTTATTGAAAAAAGTTTTTATTTTGTGAGTTTCACATCATGCACCCTGTTTCCTCCCATCTCTCACCTCCCCCCAGATCCACCCTCCACTCTTGTATTCTGTCCCAGCATAAAAAAATAACAGCTCATTGTGGAAACTGCAGTGTATCTCAATATGTCTCACAATATTCCCCTTTGTCCACACATTATGCTTGCAAATGTTCATTATAATGACTCCTTGGTCTGGCACGAGGCCCCTGGTTTTTGCTACTCCATCAGTACTGGAACCTAACTGGAATTCCTCTCAGGTATGCTGTAACTGTCCTGTGTCATGGAGATCCTTCAGTCCTGGTTGTGGAACTGACCTCTTCTTGCACTCCAGCAGTTCATCCATGGGGTAGATGTTGGGGTGGGCCAACTAAAAGCCCTTGTTCTGGACCTGCAACCCCCACTTGCATGGCCAGTTCTACTATGGAAATGTGCAGGGCCTGTTCTCCCGAGTGCTGAAGCATGTGACGGGCAGGGACAGCTCTCATGTTCTTGTGACCCTATTTGGGCCAGATCTCCTGTAGGCCAGTGGTGGTGAGGGCAAAAGGGAGGGGGCATCTCTCTTTAGCAAACACCACCACATAGCAGACAAAAGGCAGGGCTGGCTCTCCCACATTCACTCCTACAGTGCTGGCTCACCCATAACTCCCACATCCAGGGCCAGGCAGAGTTCTTCTAGTTTCTGCTTTGTTTCCTATCCTGGAAGCCCTTCTGGTGCTTGCCTGGTACTGATCTGGCACTCATCTCAGGCTACCCCATGGCGCCAAAGTGGTGTTGTTATCCAACTTGCTTTTATTTTTTTTTTCAGGAATGTTAGTCTACTATTCATTCAGATGTTCATAGGTCAGAACACTGGATGTAGATATAACCTCTCTCCTCTCTGGCACCTACTGATGCACATGTGATATAACAATCACATCTGTAATGCTTCTAGGGGCAATAATCAAGTATTCTTATTCTCTGGTAGACTAGCTAATAAAAGAAGAGTATTTTGGGAAAGTGTTTGTTAGTGATTATTTATGTTACTATATGTATGCTTATATATTAATATGTATTGATATGCTTAATATTTTTGTAACAAAAATTTATCTCTGGATCACACACTTCTACAGCATGGTGATTTGTTGTGACTGAATTGGGAATTCTCACTAACTTCAGTGGGAATGTCAGCACACAGGTAGAAGCTATGTTTTGATTAGATTTGTTACGAGCAAAGGACTTGGGTATGCTAGGTTATACAGTTTTGACATTCTCCAAGTTTTTCAGAAACTGGCATGCATTTGGGTAGGCATCCACTTTTCTGTTTATAATTTAGAGACATACTTTTTGCAAGCCTTAAAACTTACTCTTTTTCTTGTAGCTAACAATGGGTGATATCAATAAGGGACCTGTGTGATGAAGGCATCATAATTTTCGAAGGAGGGCTTCTTGGAAGTGAGAGAAACAAAGCAATAGAATTTAAATAGAAAGATGGATTTTCTCTTAACTAGTTTTTGATTTAATTAAACTACAGGGGGTTTTCATTTCCCTGGTAATGTTTATTTTATTTAAAAAACCATTTTTGAGAATTAGCTTGATGTCATTGGTATACCATTTTCTGCCATGGGGCAATAAATTCACTTTCGCAGGCAAATGAGGTATTTTGGCTCTTGGATGAAGAAAAGGCTACAAACTGAGGTAGATCTGTAAAGTCGGCCGCTCCTGGATTTCACTCACTCCCAGTATTTTAAAGCTTAGTTTTTCAACTGGAAACTTTCGGCCTCAGTTTTGTACTTTATGTCCTCATTATTTTTTGTTGTTTTCTTCTGCTCATCCCTTGTTCTCTGTTGTTAGTAAAATTTTGTGGGTATTACATGTGTGGGATGCCTTTATTTCCCTTGGGGGGCAGTTGGTAATAGGAGTCACTGAAGATAATTCTATTGGCAGGAATGATATTGTAACTTGGAATCCAGAGCTTAGTCTTAGGGTGTGTTAGGGCATGTGCTCAGTAGTTATAGATTTTTTTCCTCTATTCATGAAATAATATATAAAGTAAAGGTTATTTTCTCTAACATGCTTTCTGTTTCAGTAATCAAGTTTATAAGTATTCTGCATGGATTATCTGAGTTGGTTTAATTTAGTGTACCATCAGCTAAAGTGCAAACACAGTTTAAAAGCAAATAATGTATACATTATAGAGTTAACAAAATTTACTATGGTTTTCTTCAACTGTTTGGGAAGCACTATTCTTCTTCTTTTTTTTTTTTTTTTTTGGTTTTTCGAGACAGGGTTTCTCTGTGTAGCCCTGGCTGTCCTGGACTCACTTTGTAGACCAGGCTGGCCTCGAACTCGCAAAGATCCGCCTGCCTCTGCCTCCCAAGTGCTGGGATTAAAGGCGTGCGCCACCACCGCCCGGCACTTTTTTTTTTTTTTTTTTTTTGGTTTTTCGAGACAGGGTTTCTCTGTTTAACAGCTCTGGCTGTCCTGGACTTGCTTTGTAGACCAGGCTGGCCTCGAACTCGCAAAGATCCGCCTGCCTCTGCCTCCCAAGTGCTGGGATTAAAGGCGTGCGCCACCACCGCCCGGCTGGGAAGCACTATTCTTAATCTCCTTTTCAAATGTACAAACCAAGGCACAGAACTATTAAGAAAATTGTGCAATATAAAATAACTAGAAAGCAGCAGAGTCAATGTTAAAAACTCAAGGCTCCCCCCCCCCCCAGCTTTTATGAACATTTGGGCTTCATGACTTCTCAGCAACAGAAATATAAGGCAATCTGCCCATTGTTAAATGCCTCTCAGAGACAATGACAAACAAACCCACATGAATAAAATCCAGACAGTCGCATCTTACCCTCTCACACTGTCACGCTCTTGTCAGTACTGGACCTCCAACACCTCATCCTAATGAGGAATTACGGTGGCACGGCTGAGGGATGTGCTGCCCTCTCACCAGTTCTTTTCACTGTGCTTGATGCCGAATTGAGTTTCCATTGAGATAGATGTCTTTAAAATCGTTTGTCACAGCTCAGTTGATTATCTCTGTGTTTATTTTTTGTTTTGGGCATATTTGCCTGGCACAGCCCACATAGTTGGAAAGGACACTCACATTTTAGGATATACTGCTGTACTGTGTTTCATCCATAGGCTTACTACAAGGTTTGGTGATGCTAGTATCTTACTAGAATTGAACAGGATTCTCTCTCTCCCTCCTCCTCCCTCTCTCAGTCTCTGTGTGTGTGTCTTCCTCCTCTCTCTCTCCCCTCTCCCCTTTCTCTCTCAGAGTGCATATTGTATATACCTGTAGTATAAATCTTTGAACTTCCAATAGTTATTATTTTAGTCTTTCTTCTTGTATATGAAAGCATAGTGAGGAATTAGCTGAATTACTGGAGCAGAAGAGGACTTGGCTTTGCATGGCCACCTTGCCTGTTTTCTCAGATGAAAATGCAGGGACAGAACAAAATGATCTATACAGTACCTTTTCCTACTACACCACAATTAATGTCTCTACCAGTCATGAAGGAGAGTCAGAGTAAATTGAGTATTCTGTAGGTCCATAAAGTTTAAGTTGAAAAAAAAATTAGTCTTCAGCCATCAAATCACACTGAACTAAATCAACTTAGAACAATGTTGAAAAGAACAGAGCTGGAGATGCAGATTGGCTGCCACACACAGTTGTTAGCAGTGGGTTATGGCTTTTGAGTGTGGTGTGGAAAGAACAGAATGCTGTTTTGGAATACCTCTGGAGTTTTTCCTTTCTGCTCTAAATACCTGAGATTCTTCACAATTTTCACAGCAGAGTGGCAGACCTATAATTTCTGCTGGGCTTTAAGAAGAGGAATATGCCACACAGTTCTGGGCTTTCTGGATATCTGCAATGAGACTGGAACAAGAGAACTCGTGTATTGAGAAGAATAATTTGAAAGTATCTTTAATTCACTCTATTAAAACACACAAAGTTTTAAGCTGTGGCTAGTTCTCTATCAAGTCGTTTTGTTGGGAATAACTACTAAAGTTTAAGGCTAAGCATAGTGAGGCATCTAATCTCAGTTTGGATCTTAGCTTTCATGTATTGATTTTTTTAGAATTACTTTCATTGTTGATTTTATCTCCAAACAATGAAGTTTCACATATTAGTTGTATTTTAATTTTATTTAGTATTTTGAAATAACATGTTTTACGCAGAGGGTAATTAGTTTGAGTTAATCATATTGACTGCAGTGGCTGGCACGAAATTTACCAACCCTTAGAGGTATAGTTAAGTCGAACTTTCCTTCATTGCTTAATATTTATCACTGCTGGATCCAAGAAGGAAGACTAAGCAAATGAGATTTTATAGATTTATCTATTTGAATATATGTGCTAATAAGTCTGAAATTATTTAAACTAGGAAGGGAGGAAGAGAGAGAAAGCTATTGAGCTGTGTGTCTAGGATGAGTGCTAGGGCGCTGAAGTATTGAGAGCAACTAGGATGCGCATGATCAGAAGTTCACTGAGATTTGAATGCAGTGCCAAGTTATTAAAAAGTAGTTGTGATCGGTCACATGACATGATTGGCAGCTGGAAAAACAGCAGTGACACCATGTCTCTGGCACATATACTGCAGCTAAAATAGCAAGGGCATAATTCAAAGCAAAACAAACCAAGAACAAAAGCCCAGCTTGGACCTGAGTCAAGTAAGAAAGAGAGCTGTCTGTCTGGGGTTGACTGTCATCAGCGCATTTGGGTGACATTTTATGGATGGAAGAGGCACAAAGGTTGTGAGGCACTTTAGACTCAGACACATGTCACAGCGTGACATTTGATATCCATCCATTCATTCATCAGCCGTTAATCTATTCCTGCTCTACTTCTTCTGGAAAATGATCTCTGATAGCCATATTTTTAGTTTCAAATGATACGTTTATTAAGTCCATAGCAAGCAAAAGTAAAAACAAAATAGATAGCAAGTAGGTGGGAGCAGGGTACAGAGAGAGAGACACACAGAGAGAATCAGCAAATAGATACCAAAATATCATCAAATCAGGAGTTTGCAATATCCAGCAGAGAGGCCTGGAGTAGCCTGGTTGGGAGAGCAAGGGAAGGCAACAGCATCAAATCAGAGCTTGCAACATCAGCAGAACTTGGCTGGAGGTCAAGGCAGTCAGCCGAGGACTCTCATTGGGTTTTCTATCAAGCATGAGCTTCCCCAGCTGAAGTTCCACCTTCTCTTCCCTACCATAGGCATTTTTGTGCTGTGAGGTAAACACTACTAATGCCTCTGAGAAATAGTTTGGCTTCAGTCTGTTCTCAAGGGTACATTGTTTTTACTCTAAGGCTGTTCTGTTCTCTCCCCCTCTGTCACAGGCAGGAAGTTAAAGGGACCAGCTCAGTCTAGGAGAAGGATTATTTTGGATTTTTTTTTTTTTGAGATATACATGCTTGGGTCTGAAGTAAGGAAGCAACCACACTTCAGAGTCAGCTTCTCAGTGAGATGAAACAACACATGACAGTTTATCAGTACAATGTGTATTACCAAAGTCTACTAGAGAATTATGCCATGGGCCTAAGAAACTATGATCTGTACTAGAAAGTGAGTCATGCCACAGAAAGAACAAACTAGTTGGTAGTTGTTCAGAGGGAGACCAGGAGGGAATACTGGAGAAACCAAAGTTGAAAAGACTGCCTGTGAGCAGAGAGTTTGAAGCCCAGAAGCCACAGACTGCATTCTTTGTCTTTAGGCCAGCACCTCCATAGTCACTGAGAAATGAAAGGAGGTGTAGTAAGTCTTGATCTCTAGCATGTTTCCTCTGCTGTTTCTACTTGTTTTTACATTCTGCTCTCAGCAAAAAAGGGCTTCTTATAAACTGAACCCATGGTGACAAGGGCTGATGGGCCAGAGTCTGTTGAGAATCAGAAGTAGGGAGTCAAATGTATGTTTGAAGTCTGAAAAAAAATCTCCCCACTTATTCTGCCAGTCTTTAAATATATGTCCATACGCTTCTGTTTTACCACTTGAATATACTACTTATAGATGACATGATAAATTATGACATCAAAATTAAGTGCAAAGATAGTGAAGAACACTAAAAATTACATAGGAAAATATCTTGTAATAAAATATGAACAAGGAGTGTGTGTGTGTGTGTGTGTGTGTGTGTGTGTGTGTGTGTGAATTTGTCTGTCTGTTTATCTGTACCTGTAAATGAAAGGTTCTTACAGTAAACATTTTCCTAATGGCTGTCCTGCTGAGCTCAACTATAGTTTAGGTACAATTTGGGATTTTATACATAGACCAAGATAGAAATGCACTGTGTGTAGATGTATGTATTAAGCATTTATCTAAATAGTCTAGTATCTATGTGTTTATATATGGATAGATTATCTATCATCTATCTATCTATCTATCATCTATCTATCTATCTATCTATCTATCTATCTATCTATCTATCTATCTACCTATCATCTATCTATCTATCTATCTATCTATCTATCATCCATGTATTTATGCATCTATCATCTTTCAATCATCTATCTATCTTTCTATCTATTATCATCTATCATTTGAAAAACAGAACATTCTATCAAGCAGGCATGGTTATTTTCCCATCTCTAAATATGAAGGAAATGAAGTTTAATTCTTCTGAATAACTTCCTGGATATCACACATATTATTGGAATAAGATATGGTCTCAAAGCCAAATCAGGCAACACCAGAAAGCACGTTTTGTGTTCCACACTGCTGAACCATATGAAGACAGATAACTATTTGAACTATACACCTCACTTGTGTTGTGTATCCTAGTTAATTAACCAAACAATAAGCTCACCTAGTGTGTTAACAGTTTTCCACATCCCATTTTTATATACAAAGCAAACGTTGAATCTGGACAATTACTCTTTGCTTGGAGGTATCTATCT
This sequence comes from Lophiomys imhausi, assembly GCA_907164525.1. Taxonomy (NCBI): domain Eukaryota; kingdom Metazoa; phylum Chordata; class Mammalia; order Rodentia; family Muridae; genus Lophiomys; species Lophiomys imhausi. The sequence continues at coordinate 6,647,379 of CAJQZJ010004748.1, read as the reverse complement.
TGTGTTTTTAAATCTAATGTGGAATTTGTTCTACTTTGGTTTCTTTGATTGTGACAAAACACTGACCAAAAGCAACTCAGGGAAGGAAATGATCTGTTTGGCATACACTTTCTTTTTTTTTTTTTAAATACTTTATTTTTTTTTCTTCAAGTTACATCTCAGTAACAAACCCCTCCCTATTCCCCCTTCCTATCCTGCCCTTCCACCCTCTTCCCCCCAGAAGTTTCCCCTTTCAGTCCAACAGATGGTTCCTTCTCTTGTAACAGTAAGTATTATACAAAACAACAGATATAAATATGCCACATTTATGAGAGTTAAATGGCCCAGTATACCTTCCCAATGTCCAGTTTATACATATTTGGCCCCTGACTTTAACATTCTACTATCTAACCAACTCCATGAGTTTAAAGGTCTATATGTGACATACTAACTTGCAACACACTTTTAAGAGTATCTTCTTAGATCTATAACACCCTCTTGATTCCTAAACAACTCAAAATTTAACTATGAGACTCTAGCTGTCTATTCTTCAACCACCTCAGATACCTGAGAGGGATAAATATATTTGCTTATATAGGAAGTGTAGGGCCTGCAGCTTCCAAAACTAAGAAAGAACATACCAATGACTGCCTGGACAGTTCCCATTTTCTCTCCATACATTCCTGCATCAGTCTTCAGCCTTTGGGTCCTGTTTCTCTGACAGACATTTGTTGTAGAGCAGGGATTATGAAGGACTTACCTACCCTGTCTTGGCAGAGTTAGGCTGTCGACTTCCCTGCTACCAAGTTTTGTCCTTTTTGGACAGCAGTCTGTCTGCAGTTGGTGCAAGGGGTTTTTTCATGCCAAGAGAAAGGCTTGCCACTAATTCAACCATCTTACAGTGGAGGTTCTTTGATGCTTATCTTCTACTTGGAGTAGAATAGGGGGTGCTGTCAGGCGCTGATATGTCTCGATATCAAAAAAAAATCTTGATTTAAGATAACATCTTTGAATGCCATATTCTGCAGATCTCTTGGGGTTTTTGAAGATGCCCTATCCATCTCTTGTATTTAGATAAGCAAATGTTGCTTGTCTCTTAGCAACTTGATTACTGGGTAGTTTAGAGAATCTCTGTGATAGACTGTCATAGTAGCTAACAAAGTGACATGTTTGCATGACTAGGAGTTTGTTTTAACTATCCTAGACCGTTTTAGATGGTTGGTATCAAGAGGCCAGAGCTTCACATTTTATTTTTAAGTATCTCTAGGTATGATACCATTAGGAAGCGTTACCTTTAAATTTGTATCAATATACAAAGATCTATTCAATTGTGGTTAAATATACTCTTAATTATGTATCAATATACCAAGATCAATGCCTATGTAGCCCATTATAATCTTAATATTACGTCCATATGCAAGGGTCAATACCATTGTGGCCAACTATAATCTTAATTTTGTATCAATATACAAAGATCAATACCGATGTAATCCAATACAATCTTATTTTTGCACAATAAACAATGGTCAATACCACTTTAGCCAAATAAACTACTAATTTTGTATCAATATACAAAGGTATAAGGGCATATTCAATAATCTGCCCCTTCTTCTTGGACCTTCCTGTGCTATGTCTATATCTCATTTTTCTCAAGCCCATGCGCTCCTACATAGGAGAGGAAGAAGGATACAGAAAAGGAAAAGTAGGAAGTCCCTGGGGTTAACCTCCAAGACCCATTAAGACAGGACCATTTATCAGCTTGTAGTCTCTTCCCCTACATATCAGAGTTTTCAGTTATCCTTCAAATAACCTAAAAGAAGGGTGGAGAAACACCTTCCCCACCCTCTGGGCATGGGAAGTCGCTCTCTTAAAGTGACTTCCTGCTGATTTGGGTCGTAGTAGACCTGTTTGCGGCCCGAACCCAAATGGGAAAAATGGTTAAAAATGTTAGTACACTCCTTTTATGTTCAGTCCTTCTGTTCTCAGCTGTTTAGATGACCTAAGGGGTTTGTAGGCAGAAGCTGATCTTGCAGGCTTCACTGAGGTTCCTGCCGGGGCATTGTGTAGAGCTGAGCGGTCCCAGTGACATTGGATTGCTGTGGTGGTTGCAGGCCCCCGATGGAGACAGCTATTGAGGAAGTCTGCCAGGCAGAATCAACTGGGTCACTCGTCCTCCTTGGTGCCTGATTCTGCTCTCTGCTGAGGATTCCGCTGTCCAGCCGTCCCCAGGCTCCCCTAATGGACCTTGTACAAAACTCAATTCCAAGTGGATCAAAGACCTTAACATGGCATACACTTTCAAGGACAGACTGTGACTAAGGGAAGTCAGAGCAGGAACTCGGAACTCAAAAGCAGGCCTACTTGCTTTCCATACAACATTACTTCTAAAGAACTCACAGCTAAGGAACACAGCAGCTATTGTGAAGCAAACTGTTGGATGGGTTGCCTCTCACCATCCAACTCATGCTTAGCTTTCTTATACAGCCCGGGACAACTTGCCTAGGAAATGGTAAAACACAATGAACGAGGCCCTCAGACCTCAACAATCAGGAACCCTCCTCCACTCCCACTCCCCTCACACACCACAGACATGCCCACAGCCCAATATGATCTAGACAGTAGCTTAACTAAGACCCACTTCTTAGGTGACTCTAGGTAGTGTCAGGTTGACAGTTAAAGCCGACAAGGACAGAGTTCTTATTAAGTATATTCCCATCTGTATGTAGCAGCCTAACCAAAAGAAGTACCTACAAAGTTTGATGCCAGTAAAATTTATGTCTACCTTTTGACCTGATTTTATTTGTGGTCAACAGCAATAACCTTACGTAAGCAGTAGCTAAGATATCTTTATCTTTGTCCTGTGATATCTAAACCTTGAATTTTGGCTTCACTAATATACTGTTCTGAGCCGAGTGTTCTACCATCTCTGCAGGCAGTACATTTTCTAACTATGTATTCCTTTTGAAAAGCATTTAAAAGACTATGAAGGGATGGACATAAAGCTACATGTAGAGTTTGCCTAATATGCTTAAGGCCCTGGGTTTGATCCCTACCACTGGAAGAAAAACAAATACTATAAAATATTTACAAAAATAGTGCAAAATAGACTATTGCTCATCACCTTCTTAACATATTCTGGCCATTACATTTTAAAGATAAATATGATAGTAAAAACCAAGAAGATGTAGTTGAACTCCATCAACACAGTTTATATTAAAATGAATAGAGTCTTGTACTTTAATCTTGCATATTAGCATTTTAGAGATTGCTAAATACTGAATATTCATGGCTCAGCGTGCTATCTCATTTCTACCATAACTAATTGCCTAATGAAATTTCAGTGAAATTCTCTTCTTATGCTAATGGTCATTGAACACAGTGAAAATGTCAAGTCATGAGTGACAGTTAAAGAAAATACACATCAGTCATTAAAACAGCCCAAATATTTTTAAGCTTTAGTAATGGAGGAAAACCTAGTGTTGGGAGGAAATATTTAAAATTTGAACTGTCTAGGCGGAAACTAACTCAAATAATACTACTGAAGGTTAGGCAATACATCTGCGTAATGTTGCTTAAATGCTTGGATTATACTCTTGTTCTATAGATTTTCTTCTTTTGCATAATTTTCACACTGAATCTAATTTTTTTATTTACATAAAGTATTTTCCTGTAGACTCTTAGATCAACTCTCTAAAACATTATCAGCTTCAATTCTGCTTGAGGGAATCACCAGCATTCATAAAACTTTTTTTAAAAAAGCCCTGTTTAGAAGAAAAATAAAGTCATTTGATACTGTATCAAAAGGAAAGATGGAATGTTTATTTTTAGGGAGATAGCTCAAGGCACAAAATAAGTGATTTGTTTTACTCTTGTTTTTACATCACTAAAAATCTGACTTTAGGCCATTTAATCAGCCTGTGGAGATCTTAATATTTGTATTTAGAAGAAAGATGTTTTATACTTCCCCATTGTCTTCTGGAAATCTTTACATTTCTATGTTTCCAGTAAGTGGCATTAAAAAAGCCAAGTCCTTGGCCTTTTGTCTGCACTAGCCTTAAGTGCTGAGGGAAACACCATTCATCACTTTGCAGCAGACATAAACTCAGTTAATCGCATTGAATGCTCAGCCATCGCACTATGCATTTCCAAACATAACTGCAGTATGGCTTAACATATTCTAAAATTCCACTTTCCACAGCCAATAAAAATATTTTTTTGGGTTGGGTCCAAAGTATGCCAAGTTTAACTTGTGTATCTTGGAAATGTTTTAGCAAATGAAACCCCAAAGGATCAGCTTCCTTTCTGCTCTTTTCCCCTGCTTTGTGCAAATGGAGAATGAGACTACTAAAGTAAGTTCTCAAAATATCTTCTTGGAAAAATGATTTTATAACTACATATTATGTGTGGATAGGTCATTAGACTGAGATTTAGTGGAAATATTTTACAGAAGCTAAGATTTTGGGACTAATTCTGTTTACTACTAAACTACTATTCTTTCTAAACTTTATTAGCAGACAGAGCAGGGCATTTCTACACAAGTAGAGATACAGATATATAGTAGTATATGTCTGTCTCCCCATCATTAAGGAGGTGGGGGCGCTGTGAGTTTCAGGTCACTTTCAACTACTAAGTGAGTTCCAGGTACGACTTAACTACAAATCAAGACACTGTCTTTAAGCAAAGATATGTAAGTAAATTTAAATAAATGCAAACACAGAGAGATAAGACCACTCCCCAAATTCAGAATTCACATGTGGCACTTTTTTTAAGTGTGACAATAGGTATGCATTTGTTAATTGCTGTCCTATTTGTATAAAGCAGTATTAAAGAAATTTATAGACTACAGAAAAGAATTACTCCCTCAATTCTTCCCAAACCAAACAGGGAAGTTACAGTTACTCATGAACTAAAAGACATGTAAGAGCTTTGTAATTGTACTGTCCATGTCTTCTAGTGGAAGGGAAGAATTTCAAGGGCCACCATGAAGGCACATCTATCTCAGATTGGATTCCCAGGAAGTATTCAGGAAGGGAGGGAAATCTATGCTGATGGTTGAACTTAAGCAGGAAAAGACTGGGGATCAGTTTGAGGGAATCGTATTCCAAACACAGGAACTTACAACCTTGTGATTTCCTGAAAGGAGAATACAATAATTGTGGTCAAATATCGCTGAAATCTGGAACATATTTTTATGTAGTAAAAAAGTGGATAGGGAGAAATTGCTAGAAATATATATATATATATATATGTATATATATATAAAATCTCATACTAATACCTTCAGTTTCTACTCAAGACATAAGATAAATATTGATTTTCCTCTCTTTAATATATGGAATAATGTCTTTCATTGCTCCTTGTTGAGAAGATTCTGTTCTATATGAAATGATTTTGTATAAGGGGATATTTACATGTATAAGAATAAACCTGCCATCTGGTATCCAAGAACATTTTACTGGGAAGGGAAAAAGACTGAAGCAGGACCAATATTGTTAATGTTAAGACAAAGGTATTTTTAGACATATAGTAGTGGGAAACAGACAACTTAAACATCCTAGGAAATTTAGTTTATATAAAATTATTGAGAGTATATCTTAATTTTATGTATAGTTTACTTTTTGAAATATCAGCATTTTTATTTAGTATATGCTTTTTTAAAATACTTTATTTTTTTTTGTTCAAGTTACATCTCAGTCACAAACCCTTCCCTATTCCCCCTTCCTATCCCACCCTTCCACCCTCTTCCCCCCAGAAGTTTC
>CAJQZJ010004748.1:6627094-6641241 GCA_907164525.1 Lophiomys imhausi | reverse complement strand
TTTCTTCAGTTCTTTATATATTTTGGATATTAGCCCTCTGTCAGATGAGGCAAGTTAGTATGAAAGCTGAGTTAGATATAGAACTTTAAACACATGGAGATGGTTAGATAGTAGAATGTTAAAGTCAGGTGCCAAATACATATGGACTGGACATTGGTAATGTATGCTAAGCCATATAACTCTTATAATTGTGGCCTATTTATTTCTGTTGTTTTGTATAGTATTTATAGTTATAAGAAAAAGAACCATTTTTTGGACTGAAAGGGAGAGCTGTTGGGGGGAAAAAGAAATACCTTAAACTAAAAAAAAAAAAAAAAAAAAGAAGGGAAGAGGATGGGGGGTTGAGGGGGAGGAGGGTGGAAGGGTGGGACTGGAGGGGGGAGTAGGGAGGGGATTGTGATTGAGATGGAACTTGAAGAAATAAAAAATAAATTATTAAAAAAAAAGAAACTAAAAGTGACTATAGGGTTTACTCTTGGTTGGGCATTGCATTTAAGTTACTTGACAGTTTATCTCAGAGGCTGTGAGAAAGTCATGGAAAGTCAGAAGCAGGAAAGAATCTCAGAGGACAGGTAGCTTGACCTCTTAATTTGACTCAAGAAGAAACTGACAGCACATAGGATATTGCAAAAAACAAACAAAAACAAACAAACAAACAAAAAACTCCAAAACAAAACAACAACAACAAAACTGCTTCTAGTTTTTAGTTTGAATACGTGTTCCTTGTCATTAGGCCACAAGTTTTTGTAAGAGACTGCAGCTTCTTTCAGATCTTGGTAAGATATATTTACTGGTCAGTACCATTGATTATCACGGGGATCCATGGAAGGGTTTCTTGGGCTAGTTCTTAAAAGTATTGGAGTTGCAATGTCCTAATATTTAAGGAGAGTCAGAGGTTATGAGAAGAAAGGGTGCACCCCAGAGAGGCTCAATGATTTTTTTCCTTCTCTAGAGTTCTCTAGAGAAGGTTGAGTGTAGACTAGAAAGAACTCTGACTTGATTCAAAGCACTTATCTTCGACGTAGTAGGAGGAAAAACTACAACAACAAAAACAAACATATCATGAATTAGTTCATGTAATGCAAAGCAAGTGTGTAGGACTGCAGTCAGAAAAATCAGTCCTTCACAGTTGGTAGTATCACTTGGGAAGATTTAGGAAATGGTGCCCTGCTGGAAGAAATATTTCATGTAGGGTGGGCTTTAGAGTTTATATCCATACACCATTTCTAGTTTCCACTCTCTGCTTCATGCTGTAAGATGAGGATGTGAAGTCTGAGCTTTCTGAATTAGCTGGCATGTGTAACACTTGCTGCTTTGCCTCCTTAATGGTGATCCCATATCCCTCTGCAACCATAAGCCAAATCAAACCCTTTTATTAGCTGCCTTAGACATTGTGTTTTATCACAGCAACAAAAAATGCACTAGAGCACACATATAAAGTTTTACCCTGGATAAGTTATTTCCAACAATCGAAGAGAATTGTGAAATCTAAAAACGTTACATGATCCAATTCATGATGAAGAAAAACTCACTGCTGTAGGCATGTTAGGTGCCTCCACACGTGAGTTACAGGAATGAATGCTTACACAAGAAAAACATTCAGAAGTAAAAATTTATTTGTTTAAGAATTTATTTTCATTAAAAAAATAAACATATGTGGTTCAGGAAAAAGACATTGAGCTAAAATACCAGATTCTTTAAAAAAAAAGAAAAAGATTTATTTATTTACTATGTATACAGTGTTTTGCCTGTATGTATGCCTGCATACCAGAAGAGGGAACCAGATCTCATTACAGATGGTTCTGAGCCACATTGTGGCTGCTGGGAATTGAACTCAGGACCTCTAGAAGGGCAGCCAGTGCTCTTAATTTCTGAGCCATCTCTCCAGCCCCCAATTTCCAGATTCTTACTCAATTGTGAAATCTGTGTCAGGAAATTCATTTTTAAAAATGACTTAAAATGTGAAAAGCACAGTTCACATCTGTGTTCTCTGTAGATGATTCTGCTCATTCCCTAAGGTGAGCTCTCCTCAGAGGTGAAGGAGCAGAGACCAGGCTAGCCCATCAGGAAGAAGTGGCCCTCTGCCAATTTTTTGTAGCTATGACAATTAAAAGACATGCAGGTAAAAGCTAAGCACTTAATTTGCATTTTCCCATTTCTGTTCTAGAGTTTTATTCAAGAGCTAGCTGATTTTCCAAGGGGGTATCCCATGCACATTTCGCCTTTCATGCTTGATATGTCAAGCAAATGAAAGATTGGAAGTGACTTAGCTGAAGCCCTTGTACCTTTAACCATGGTGGAAGGCACAGTAACAAAAGTGAAAGGTGCTGATTTTTTAAAGCCAAAATAATATATGAATACAATAATATCATACATATTAATATATTATATATCAATCAATTAATAATACATTAATATAAGCTAAAATGCCATTTGATCTTTTCTTTCCATTTCTGTTTCCTTCCTCTACTCAACACTTATTGAAATATGTAACTCGTGATACTATGTTTCAATAAAGTTTGTTTGAAGCAATAACAGCACACACTTTGTCTCAGACTGAAGTGAGTTGGTACTTATGCAGATAAAGTGACCATTTTCAGACAAATTCATTTTCTATTGTTTGGGTACCAGAGTATCCAGTGCTCTTCCTAATATTGCATGTCTTCAGTATTACAAACAGAGAACAAAGAGCTCACCTGGTTTCCATGGTGACTAAGAGAAAACACCATGATGCTTTCAGAGTGCTTCTGACTGGAAATATCACAAAAGTGGATCCATGTGTATCACTCCACACAATGTTAGTTAAGATGGATGTTTCAGTCAAGTTTTTTTAACACATACTCACTGATCACCGAGTATGGCTATCTCTAATAGTGCTTAGACAAGTTGTGCTCATGTGTGAATATGCATCTGTGTGCACATATATGTGTAGTATGTGAATGTGTAAAAGATATGTGCTGTGTATGTGTGTCTGGGTACACATGTGTATGTGAGTTCTGGGTACACATGTGTATGTGTGAGTGTGTGTTTGAAAATGTTAGTGTGTTTGAAAAGACAAGCTTCATTTAATTTATGTAATATAAATGTGAGTCTATCCTGACTCCCTTAATCACTTAAGTGAAAAAAAGAATATACGTTGAATACAAGAAATTTTGTAGTGGCTTTCCTGTGATCAGTTTACACAGTCTTCAAGTTATGCAGTTGATAATGGAGTGTTGAGTTTGAGGTAAACAATAACTTGGTTCTAAAAGGAGTTTGACTAAATGTTAATTGGCATTCTGTTGAGTGGTTTTCATTATAGCTGTGAAAAAATCATCTCACATAATTTTAAAATTTTTATTTTCTATTTGTATAATGTGGCAGGCATGCATATATACGCGGGTGCATATATGTATGTGTCCAGTGTATAAGTGTATGTGGAGGCCACACTAGGGTACTAGGTTCTCAGCAACTGAGGTTACAGATGGCTGTGAGTACTGGTAAACAAACTCAGGTTTCTAGCAGAGCAGTAAGTTCTCTTAACTGCTGAGTCATCTTACAAGATTTATGCTATATTTTTCAGTGGAAAGGTAGGTGGAATTAAGTTTTAAGCTTATGGTTTATTTATTGGATTATTTCTTTGGAGAAATATTTATTTCATATTAATAGTAATTGATATCAACCATTACTGGAGAGACAGAATGCCACTACAAATGAAAAAGTCCCACCAGGAAAAAGTATAAAATGTGTTATTATTTATGTACTTTCCTATTTGACAATGAAAGCCAACATAAATTGTTAGACTGTACAGAACAGGTCAGTCTGTGGGTTGGATTTGGATGGTCTCCATATCTAACAAACTGCCAAGTAAGTAGTCATGTGAGTTCATGATTTTGCGTTGTTGCTAATGATGGGCACATTGATTTAGATATCTCTCTATAAATATATGTGCATGAACATATTATGGAATATAAAATTATCTTTCTATGTAGAATTTATATAGACATAATTTCTAGGCAGTTTGTTTGCAACAACAAAGTAAGTTAAGCACAAAAATCTCAAAAGAAACTACAAAATTCAATTAATATAATTTCTTTTTTAAAATTTAACTTACATCTTGATTGCAGCCCCTTCTTTTCTCCCCTCATGGTCTCACCCTCCCCACCTCTTCCTCCTCTCCCCCCTCAGTTCAGCAGTCACATGAGGGCCAAGAGCTTCCTCTTGCACTGGGGCCCTACATGGTAGCCCAACTAGGGTAAGGTGTTCCACTAACAGGCAATAGAGTTCATGACAGAGATAGGTCCCCCCACTCCACTTGCTAAGGGATCTATATGAAAATCAAATTGCCTATCATCTGTATATGTGTATGGGGCCTAGGTCTAGTCTATATATGCTTGGGGCGGGGGGAGGTCTTAGTGTTTCAGTCTCTGTAAACCTTTAGGGATTTAGGTTGGTTGGTTCTATTGATATTCATGTGTTGTTCTTGTCCCCTGAGGTCTCTCTATTCCTCCTCCCTCTCTTATATGGAACTCCCAGAGTGCCACCTAATGTTTAACAGTGTGTCTCAGCATCTGTTTTGATATGTTGCTGGGTGGAGTTTCTAATAGGATAGTTATGCTAAGTTCCTGTCTCTTTGGGTTTGTGGGTTGTAGAATGATTATATTGTACTATATGGGTAATATCCAGCTATAAGTGATATACTATGTGTATCTTTCAGGGTCTGGGTTTGCTCACTCAGGGTGAGCTTTTCTAGTTCCATCCATTTGGCAGCAAATTGTATGATTTCCTTGTTTTTGATACTTGAGTAGTATTATATTGTGTAAATGTACCACAGGTTTTGGGTTTTTTTTTTTTAATCCATTCTTTGGTTGAAGGACATTTGAGTTGTTCCCAGTTTCTAGCTATTACAAATAAAGCTGCTATGAACATAGTTGAGGAGATGTCCTTGTGGTTTGATGGAGAACCTTTTGGATATATATATATGCCCAGCAGTGGTATGACTGGGTCTTGAGGTAGAACTATTAGCATTTTTAAAAATGGGAATATTATAATTTTGTTTTACAAGCAATGAAAGTGGAGTCCAGACAGGCAAGAAGTTTGTCCAATAGTCTCTGGAAGACAGAAGCAGAACTTGTGCATCTTTATTTACTTTTGGCTCAATGCTCTCTCAGCCTGATTTTTACTTCTTGGTATGAATTAGAACTTCATGATATAATCAGTTCTTCTTACAAGTCTCCTCTGCTTTTGGTGATGACAAGAAAAAGGTAGTGTTGTTTCTCAGAAGTGTTTGCATATGAGTAAGAACAGTTCTCTGCCTTTAAGACTTTTGATCTGGCTTTTTATGGCTCATTCAGCCAAAGCCACTCCTTACTTTCCCCTTTATGGCATGCAATTTTAAAATATTTTAATCGTGCTCTGAGATGGCTCACTTAATCACATACTGAACCTTTGGTCTGGAATTTAATGACTTTGTCCCAGTCCATAAGGAGCTTAAATAACAATTCAGGAAAGTCTTCAAAATAACTTACTTGAAAAACTAGAGTTTGTGTTCTCTGTAACTTGGGCTACTGTTCATAGAACGAAAGCCTTGGGTTCTAATGAAACAATGCTCACAAATTTGTTCACAATTTTCTTTTCTACTTGTTTGTCCTCCCTTTATTGTTATAAAATTAAAAATCCCCTATACTATAAAATCTTATGCACCCAGACGATTTGGGTTTATTTAGTTATTTATTTATGTGTACACGCGTTTGTGTTTTGTTTTCTTTTTGGTAGTGCTAGTTTCATAGCTGGAAAACTACACTTGACAGAAGTATCTGGCTACATTTTCACTAATAGACTTGAGCAACGCATGTTTTGCTGACTTCTGGGCTCTGGCCAACACACAGGGACTTCTATCAGCTGAAATGGCATCTTCACCCTCAGCCTGAGTGTATATTATTAAGTTGTGAGTGTCCAAAATGATGTCTCGTCCCTACACTTCATACAGCGTGAATTAAAGCAAGATTGTAAAATAATTATAATCTCTGGAAGCCAAGCCAGCTGTGCAAATTCAGCCCATCATTCTTCTGTAATTCAGACACAGTTTTTATTTTAACAAGACTGGCTTGCAGAGGGCACTCTCACTTGGGACTGCTTAGCCAGCTGTACAACTTTTATTTTGAAGAAAAAAGTTGAGCCTTAGAACAGGCTGTTTTAAAGACAGGGAGGGACTTAGCCTTGCCGGCTTGACCAGCATGTGGAAGGAGAGCTCTCATGGCTGCAATAACTTAGGGGGAGCTCCTACCTGGGTGTCGCTTGGGGTAGGAAGGTTTCTGTTTGTTTTCTTCTGTTTCCGAGGGTCCTGTGTGTTTCCCTTGCCGGTATCAACGTGACTCTTGGTGGGTTTTGCACACCCTGCTCTGTGGGGGAGTGCCCCAACGTGCCTGTCTTATGTGGCCTTTATGGACACACTGCCCAGCTGGCAGAGAACAGGGAAGTTTTCTCCCAGCACCCAAAAAGAGAAAGAGGAAACTACTTTTTCCTTCTGAGCTCCTTGCAGCATAATAGCTCAGGATAAACTTCCACATTCCCTCCCTGGATTTTCTGGAGTGATTTCCAGGAAGAAGTTAAACCTTCATCTTTAAATGGATGAGTATGTCACAATCAGAAAGAAACATCTCCAAAGACCCATCTTTAGGTAAGTCCTGCTGCATCCCAGGTGGCTCCGGGGCTGTCAGCCACAATGGTTTCTCTCCTTCATCTTCAACCTGAGGAATGTGGCGTTAAACTATAGAAGAGTAGCAGAGTGTCCGGAGTTTAACTTTGTGCATATTGAAGAAGTCCTTTTATTTTCTACTTTCTGAAGCTCGGTACATAAGCACTTGTCGATTCCTCAAAAATATGCTTTAAAAACATCTTAGCTATTCAAGCGCATGAGTGACATAACTCTGGAAAAACTTTTGAAACGTTGTGCAATCTCTCCCTGCTGCTGAGTGCCACTGCGTACTCTTCTAATTGAAAAATATTGTGCTTGGTTCTTTGAACTGATTACACTCAAGGGCAGTGTTTCTGCACTGTAAATGCTACGTCTTTCTGAAGTAATGTGCTCTGAGATAAATTTGAATTTAATAGCTACTGTACTGGAGTAGACATTTTCTAGATTCTTTGGGAATATTAGGCAAGCAGTTACAAATGAATAAGGCAAAGAGGAGAACTGTATTTTATAGAATGTGTGACCAGGAAATATGGGAATAGTACAATAGACTTAGCTAAGGTTTATTTGTTGTGTGTGTGTGTGTGTCTGTGTCTGTGTCTGTGTGTGTGTGTGTGTCTGTGTCTGTGTGTGTGTGTCTGTGTGTGTGTGTGTGTGTCTGTGTGTGTGTGTGTCTGTATGTGTGTGTGTGTCTGTGTGTGTGTGTCTGTGTCTGTGTCTGTGTGTGTGTCTGTGTGTGTGTCTGTGTCTGTGTGTGTGTGTGTCTCTGTGTGTGTGTGTGTCTGTGTGTCTGTGTGTGTCTGTGTCTGTGTGTGTGTATCTGTGTGTGTATGTGTGTGTGTGTCTGTGTGTGTGTGTCTGTGTGTGTGTCTGTGTCTGTGTGTGTGTCTGTGTGTGTGTGTGTCTGTGTGTGTGTGTCTGTGTGTGTGTGTCTGTGTCTGTGTGTGTGTGTCTCTGTGTGTGTGTGTGTGTCTGTGTGTGTGTCTGTGTGTGTGTGTCTGTGTGTGTGTGTGTGTGTGTGTGTGTCTGTGTGTGTGTGTGTGTGTCTGTGTCTGTGTGTGTGTCTGTGTCTGTGTAGGAGGATGGTTTTTCTTTGAGGGACAACGTATTTCTAATTACTTTTTTAAGGCTTAATTGTTTAGTTATGTATTAAGAACTTTAGAATTCAGCATTGAAAATGAATGGTTTTTAAATAGGTAGAAAATGAACAAATAGTTTCTGCCTCTTAAAACAAAGGATTTAACAGTCAACTTTCTATTATCTTCCCCCCAAATATAACAAGCATATGAAAATAGTAAATGTTAGCAATAGTAGATGTTAACCTCAAATTGTAGCCATTAGTGATTGACTTTGGATTAAATGCAGAATAATAGAAATCTATAGAATGTACTCCTGTTATTACTTCATCTTGAATATGGATGGATCTTCAAGGGCAAAATTACATAAAGTGTGACCATTTTATGCACTAAGTAAATATTATTATAGTTTCATTAATAAAAATAGTATACCTTAGTAATGCTTGACACAGCTATAATATAAATCTATTTAAAAACATTTGAAGGTAAATTATACTTAAATCCATGCATACAGACTTAAGTATAGTTGATATTTACTTAAGTATATAGATATAAATACTGTAAAACAACTGCTATAACTATAACTGTTCAAGAATCCAAAATTATTCTCAAAATGCATATTTATTGCAGAGGTCTTCCAACTCTATCTAATTAATTAGTAATCTATGTAATGATAGTATAGTAATAAATTATTCTCTATTTTCTCCCAAGTTCATGGTAGTTACATGAACTGTTCAAACAGGAATCTACTTTCTGTTCAGAAGGCAAGGTGTGTTGGACAGAGGCAGACCCACCTGGCCATCTTTTCTGTGCATCAATCCCATGTGGGAGTTTAGGGGATGGAGGCAGATGGTTTTTATGCCAAACTCTCTTCACTCCTTGTAAGTTATATGGTCAGGTGTTATTTGCTGGTGGACTTCACCCTACCTACAATTACATTATTCACAAACTTAGGAATTAGCTCTTTGTACAAGTTAAGATTTTTTTCACCTAATAATAAGAATTACACATGGTAAACTTAGATATTTGTATTGTGTTACTGGTGATCTGGGTGAATCCTCCCGATCTCTACAAAGAGGTCATAGTTTCAACTAGGCAGTTATTTCAAATAAGTATAGGAAGTGGGTCAAGGTCAGATGTATGGGTGAGACTTATTGGTCAGCTGCCACGTGGGCACTGCCATTGCTTTCACTATGCATGGTAATGATGAAAGATGGGAGCATAACACTTTCAAAGTACAGTTGAGCTCCATCTCCTCATAGTCATTTGTGACTTTAGGCAAGCTGACAATTGGGGCAAACTCTAGTCTGTTGCCCTTACCTCATGCTCCTTCTCTTGGTACCTTGTCTCCTGGGACACCTTCCCAGTTATCAAGAGTCTCTCATTGGAACATCTTCTTTCAGGCCTGGTTTTTTTTTTTTTTTCTTAGAGATCTGTTTCAGGTCTTTCTTACTCTGCTTCTCAAGGGCTTTGCCTCTAGTTATTGGTCCACTTGGTAAGACAATCTGTTTCATATGTACTGGTAGGGCCACATAAATTTAACAGAACTTTTGTGAGTGTTAATGTCTTAACTGCTTATAAATAATTCATTTTAAGTTTTAGCAAGACAGGTAAGGTTTGGAACTTTCATTCTTAAATTCCATTTTTTTTTATGTAGGATGGCTTCTCCTGTAAAACTCATAGCTCTAATTCAACTCACCTGTACTTCCCTGGCAGACTTGGAGTCCACTAGAGACATTATTGTGTATATATGAGCATATCACTCAAATGGCAGTACACTACAGGAAGAAATAGTACCCCAGGAGAGACAGATATTAGAAATAAATTATTCTGATGCTTAAGTGATCTTAGAGAAAAGATACAAAACTGCTTTTAAATTCAATTTTGAGACAGAATTAAAATCAATTTTACTATCAACATAATTACCATAGATTTAAGAGATTAGAAACCATTCATTAAACAAAAAAAGTAGGTTTTAGAATAATGCATAGTGGACACTGACATCCCATGGCTGGATTAAGAAGAATATGACATAATTTACATCCTGTTTCCAAGAGTACACAGGTATCATACAATGAGAATTCTTAAAGGATTTCCCATAGTAAGGTTATCAAATCCTTCTTATAAAGGACTTCCTTGGAATGAGCCTATATACTTACATACATCTCCATGCTACATGATGCAAAGAATAAAAGCAAAACTCCTTTAATGGCCAAGGCAAGAATTGATATAATCTTGCTCATGAGTAGTGTGTAGATATTTGGGATCAGCCCCGAGCATTTGTAAATAGTGTTTTCTGAACACGTGTGGTGGTTCTTGCAGTGTCCTTACAACTCAAATTATGCACTGAAAAGACAAATCTTTACTTCTAGAGGAAATAATACAGTTATGATAATTTACCAAGAAGGAAACACCATAATAAAATAGATATTCATATGTTTCCAGCCAGCAAAACAAATTTCTGCCCCTCGGCATTTACAAAAGAAACTTACATGCGTCATTAAGGTCCAAGGTGTAAATCAACGATTGATGGAGAGACCTCCTACACACACGTGACTGTGAGCTTTTCAAGTTCCCTTTCTATATCAACAAAGGGATTTTTCTCTGGGGGCTGATCGCTGACATTTTTATCTCTTCCTCATTTATCATTTTATTGAGGGTCATCAATTTATATTTTAATATACAAAATTTAGCACAACCTCATGAAAGACCCTCGTGTAACTTCAGCAAAATAATTGCTGAAAACATTTCTGTTTTATCAAGTTCATATTGTTTAGCAAACTTTCTCTAGTACCATGTGATGAACCAACCTTAGAATCTGATAGCAAGAAAACTGTTTCCCGTAAGAAGCTTCAACCATAAAATTATTTCTTCTTCTAATGTCTCTGTCGTGCATAGTTTAAGTGTGAGCTTTTTATGTCAGAATACCCCCTGGTTCACATCACATATTTTTTCTCCCAAATTTTATTGCATGTGAATTTTTCTCCGTGTAGTTCATAAAAGTGGATAGTTAATGTGAATTGTAAGGATTCTTGCAGGTTAAACATTTGCGTTGTTTATAAGCAACAACCTTTGAACCTCTTTCAGTGTTCAAAATTGGGTAAACTATTTTGGTGGGGATTTTCCTTTAGGAGTACCATTTAAAAAGTCATAAACAAAATCAAATTACACAAATAGTTCTTCATCAGTTCTAGCAATGAGCACTGTTCAATTCATTTGGGATCTGAGACACTAAAGGGCGATGCTGCCAGGGCCAAAGACTAATGAAAATCATGTTGAGATCTTCCCAGCCTCCCAGCCCATAGAACATGCTGTTTCTTCTCTTTATGTGCTTTCAAAAGTTTTATTTTTACAAGTATCTGTTAACAGTGGAATTCTGAGTGTGTTTTTGGCAGACATGTTCTGTTCACATAGAAATGTCGAATGTAGTGGGATGGAATGAGAAAACCTATAAAAAGATCCTAATTTTGTTTGTGGGACTATTGGGGAAGTTCTGGGGTTTATGATTTATAAGGGAATATTATAAGTTACATATTTATTTGAAATATTTACCATATATTTAATACCAAAAATCTTTTTGAGTATATTCATTGTTATTTATTCACATGCTGTAGTTCAGAGTATAAACAATATTCTCAAAGTCCACAGATAAAGAGGACCTCATCTTTCAGGTTTTTATATATTTTAAGGGAGGGGCAACCATAGTAGTTTTTTCTCTGTGCAAGGTGTCCAGATGAAACCCAGTTATTCTGATATTTCAGGGATATACTCATGGCACAACTAAAATATAGTTGAGCAAATAGTGTAAACCATAAAACTCACCTGAAAATTTAAAGAATTTATGATGCATTATGGGATGCTCTTGTTCCATAAATACTTAAGTATTTCATATCATTTAATTCAAATCTCTTTTGAGTACCTTCCTTACCCCAGAAATATATAATTTTGAGAAAATACATTGTCGTGCAATCTCAACAGAAAAAACAAGTATTAATATCAACTGATGAGATGGTATAATGCATAAAACATATTTTTATTCAATAAGTTTTTATAGGACATGGCTCTATGTGAATCACATGTAAATTATAACATAAAAGTAATAACATTATGTATTTGCAAATGTAATTTTTCTTTTTTTTGCACACAAGATGTATTTGTAAATTTGTTTAGTTATAAGAAAATATCCAGGCATAGTGGTTACTTGAGACCCTGTCTCAAAAACTGTGAGAGCAAGAGCAAGAAGAAAGCCAGCATGTGACTTTGCAAGGAAAGTAGTCATTGGAAAGTCAGTTTTAGACTTTCAGAAACGTGGATGCTATTTTTTTTATGTAGATGATGAATAAAAGAACAGAACAGTTGCATTCAGCTTTTTTACTCTTTGGTTTAAAAGTGGAAAATACTTACAAAAAGGAGGTGTGTGTGTGTGTGTGTGTGTACGCATGTGTGTGTGTGTACATGTGTGTGAGTGTACGTGTGTGTGTATATGTACGTGTGTCTGTTTGCCCGAGCATGCGTGGTGAGTGTGTGGAAGCCAGAGGCTGACTTAACCTGTCTTTCTCTATTGCTCTTTATCTTATATTTTGAGACAGAGTCTCTCACTGAGCCGGAAGTTCACTATTTTATCTAGACTTGCTGACGAAGACTTGTGATTTGTCTGCCTGCTCCCACCAGTACTGGAGTTACAAGCATGTGCCAACACCTTGGTTTCATGTTGGTTCCGGGGGTCCAAACTCAGTTCTTCACACTTGTGCAACAAACACTTTACATACTGAGAAATCTCTCCATGACCGAGAAATGAATTTAAGATTTAGAACACTGTGGAGTTGGTGATTCTCAATCTATGAGTCACAACCCCTGGGAGAGGGGTCAAATGACCCTTTCACAGGGGTCACCTAAGACCATCTTGCATATCAAATGTTTACATTATGATTTACAACAGTAGCAAAATCACAGCTACAAATTAGCAATAAAATAATTTTATGCTTGGAGTCACCACAATGTGAGAAACTGTATTAAAGGATTGCACTATTAGGAAAGTTAAGAATCACTACTGTAGAGCATAACGCTACTGAACAATACAAGTCTATTCTAAAACGGACATGCTACTAAAAGTTAATCATTTTGTTGTGTATGTCAAAGGTGTTGCTGCTAGTTAAGAGTCATTACATTTAGAGGGGAAGGAATTGATACAAATTGATCCTTAACATGAATTATAAAAGTCAAAGCAAAACAAGCTCATTTGAATGCAAAACAAGTAATGGTTATCACTTAAAAAATTATCAGAAATTAGCGTGCCTATTTATGTCCCTAGTCATAACGGAAGTTGCTCTAATTTTCGAGTGGTCACCATTTATTGATAAACTGTAGATTGTTATATATTTTAATTTGCCATTTCTGTTTTCTTCTTCAGAGGTCTTAATATTAATACTAAGAACTAGTTTTCAACCAACACTTTGTAGGGAAGTTATATGCATGTTGAATTCCACACAGCACCATGAAAGGGATGAGGTTCAAAGTGAGTGATTCTAGCCGTGGACCCGAGAATCAGGATCACACTGAAGCATGGGAAAGTGTCTCGTGCATCTTGTTTCACAGGCTAGACAGCTTGCTGATGCTTGAGGTTATTTTGGGAGTTTGGTATGATTTAGGCTTTTCAAAGATCTGGAATGTTTGAAATGAGGAAAATCAAGATTATTCACGTAGAATAATCTATTTAATGGTCTCACATCACATGGAAATTCTTAAATTTTGAGTAATTAGCATTCTGTGGATTTTGTTTACTTAAAAATCGGGAGCAGAAGGTCCTATCAATGGATGCTTGCTAAGCGATGACCCATAGGTCTGTAGATGGGGATAACTTTAAAGACGTCTGCAGTATTTATAAACCAAGCCTCTTCAGCTCTCTGCCTCGACATAACATAGTTTTGACAGTTTGTTCTCATGGGAAAGCTTTAGTTTATTTATGAGTTTGATTACAGCTGCTTAGACATGAGGTCTAATTGAGGAAAATCCAACATTTCCTGAGTTGGAACTGCTGGAAGTGGAAAGATGTTCAGTGCATCAGAGGGAAGCGATTGCTCTTCTCTGTAGGTTATTTTGGCACTATCAATTCCTTCCCCTCCAGAGCCACACTTTTTCTTATGAAGAGGCTTTCCTTCTCAATTGAATTAATGTTGATTTCCAGAGCTTTTGTGATTTAAGACTGGTATTTTAGAAGAGTATTTTTAGAAAAGAATGGTTCATACGTGTGTGTGTGTGTATGTATGTGTGTGTGTGTGTGTGTGTGTGTGTGTGTCTGCAGGTGTGCTTGTGTGTGTGTGTGTGTGTGTGTGTGTGTATGCCTGTGCTTGTCCGTGTGTGTGTGTGTGTGTGTGTGTGTGTGTGTGTGTGTGTGTGTG
>CAJQZJ010004748.1:6609625-6621954 GCA_907164525.1 Lophiomys imhausi | reverse complement strand
GCTCACCTTGTGGATGAACAGGGTCTCCATTGCTCTTCAGATGCACAAACTAGACTGGCTGTCATTGAGTTTCTACTGCTGTCTTTTCTCTACCTCCCATCTCCATAGAGGAGCTGAGTTCACCATAGATTGAAGTACTGTGTCATCTTTTGTGTGGCTTACGGGGATCCCGATTCAGGCTCTTATGCTTGTGTAGCAAATGTATTCACAGAATCATCTACCAAGCCCTCTCCTCTTAAAAAATTCTTAAATCCATTTTTACGATGTAGATATACACAGGTTACCAGGAAATGCAATATAACAGTTCTCAGCTTTGGCTCTATCTTGAAATCACTGGAGGCACAGAAAGAAAAATCCAAATGCACAAGTTGTCTTGTCTTAGTTACTTTTTCTGTTGCTTTTATAAAATTCCCTGGTGAAAGGGAAGAAAGGGTTATTTTGGCTCATAGTTCAAGGGAATAAGTCTCTCCCAGAGAGAGGCTGTCTTGGCTTCTAGAACTGAAGACACCTGCAAGTCTTGCATCTACATTTAGGAAGCAGAGAACAAGAATGTAGGACCCCAACACAGTCAATAGTAGCTCACAATTTTAGGGTAGGTGTTTCAACCTCAATTAAGCTAATCAATTTCTCAGGCATAGCCAGAGGCTAGCATAGTCCAGATAATCCCTCATCAGTATACTCAGTGCCTTGTTTCCTATGAGACTCTAGACCCTGTCGAGTTGTTACTATTAACCTCCCTAGCAGGTGTTCTAAGTAAACATTTCTGGAGAAGACCCAAGAATCAATGTCTTCTTAAACACTCTACTTTTCTTCTATGTTTTGATAAAGTCATCCCTAAAAAGAGGTACATGGGAAATACAGTGACAAAAATGGACTGTGGCCCACTGAAGAGTGCCCTTTGAAGAAAGAACAGGTTTCCGATAGGCAAATGGAAGGAGAAAAGAACAGAGAGTGTAAAGGCAGGGATTGGGAAGTGTTTGGAAAGTTTTGTAATTGGCAAGGTTTCCTGACTGGCCAGCACCCAGCGCTGTATGGGTGTCCATGGGTGAAGGAGAGTGACTGGTTATTTGGAACAGAGTAGACATCTGACGCTGATTGAATGCAGTCTGTAGATATGTGTTGCCACTTTAGTGACATGATGTCAAACCTGAACTCAGCCCAGCATTTCTATAATGTCATGTTCTTTTGCCCTAGGATACTACTGCCCAGAAACAATAGGAACAAAACATTATGTTTGTTATTGCTACCGACTGTATTCCCTCCCTTTTCAGAAGTTTTTGCAGGAGATCTTATTTTTATTTTGTTTAACAGTTCTCAAAATGTATTCAATTCATAATTCTCATTAATGTCCTTAGAAAGCTATGTTTGGAAGAAACTCTGGGTACCTCTACATTTCACCTAGATAAGTCTGATTCATTTTATGAAATTCACTTATGTTTGTTTTTCTCCTGTAAGTAATTTTTTTCTTATTTTTATTATCTGGAAGATAGTTGACCCTAACAAATGTTTCCACAGCTAATATTTTTCCTCTCATCTCAGAGAAACACAGTTGCCTAGCTGAAGAATAGCGAATATTTATTATGTAACCATGATGGCATGAATTTTTAAAAAAGGAAGAAGAAATATTTTGAAAAGATTGAGAAACAGTGAACAATCTCACATTATTGAAACAGCTGAGGGTAAATGAAGAAATAACAGATGGGGGTCCTGTGGAGATTGTCACACCCAGGTGTCACTGTTCCCACAAAGTAATCAGCCTGCTACCTAGACCTTAAGTCTTTTCTTTCATTTCATCCTGAAAGGATTGTTTTTTCAACAATTGCCTTTAAATTCATACTTAATGAAAAAAGTTTAAAATTTGAAATTAATGCCATTTGGGAATTAATAGCTTAAAGTTGTATAGAATCCCATACAAGATATTTAAATACATTTTATATGCATGTTTTATTTTTTGTATGCAAACTATCTTCATGAAGTAGGAAGAATCCAGCTTCAAGGTAAAGAAGCAAAACTCCAAAGGGTCACAGGAAGCTAGAGGAAAGGAGAGTTACAAGCAGTGACATTAGGAGTGAACGGATAAGTGTGTTTGCAATTACAGGCTTCATCTGTGGATAGTGTTTACATGTGACACACAGCTTTATGATTCTTCACTGAGGCAAGCTCCATTTTTTTTCTAACCAATGAAATTATTTGAGTTAAAACAAACACAAAAACATTTTTCATTTTGGAATTATGTAAGGCACTTGATTTCCATGAAAGCTTTCTTTGGAAGAGATGGAGAGGCAAACAAAAGGCCACAGTCATGTGAGTCACTGTGATAACTGTGCAAACAAGGATTTTACAGGGCACATATGATGCACCAACTAGGCATTAGAGGGACACAGAGTACTGTCTCCAGATGAAGCAGGAGAGGAAAAAAAAAAAGATAAAGTTAACACTGTTGCTTTGAAAGCGTTCCTAAACAGAAGAGATTTGTTGCTATCATAACCTAAACAATGTTTTCCTAAGCAGCAGAAAGACCCTGGAGGTATTGGAGGATGTGGCTTTTTGGATGTGCAACATAATACTCAGTTGTATTATGACTTCATTAATGGAAATAACTAAAATTTGGAAATAGCCTATTCATCTATGTTTGTTTCGTTTAATTTTCTGTTTATTTGTGTTAAACTATTTTATCTTATTGTAAACTTCAATGTCATACTAAGAATGTCTTTTCTAAAGAGAAAAGGAAAATCTCACAATGTGTTAGGCCAATTATAGAATGGTTCTTGATGGTTATTTTTTCTCTGTTAAGTGTCAGATATTGGGGATGGGGGGGTGGCTTAGTGAGTAAGGACACTTGCTATGTAATCATGAGGACCTGAGTTCGAATCCCATCACCCCCATGAAAAGACAGATGTGGCCACACATACCTGTGACTCCAGCAAGAAAGGACAGAGACATGATTCTGGGAGTTCACTGGCCAGCTTGCCTAGCTGACATGATGAGCTTCAGTTTTGATAAGAGATATTACCTCAAGGATTAAAATACAAAAAAGACATCTCACCTCCTTTTCTGACCTCCACATGAGCACACACAAGCACACATATACATACATGTAACACACACACACACACACACACACACACACACACACACAAGAAAAAGGTCAGATATTTAGAACTCTTTACTAAAACTGTATATTTGCTCCTGAGGAGTGGTAAAGACATAATTGACTTAAAATGCATTACTTTCCTATGTGGCTCACTGCTCAAAGGCGCTTCTTTTAACAACAATTAAACTTGCTACCAATTCCAAACATGGAAACCACTTCTGACCATATTCTGGAGCTAAACGTCCATAGGGAATGTCTACTGTGCTGAAAAGGACAAACTCTCCTCATTCCTTTCTATCAGTGTCAACACAGCTGGGGTGGAAGCTGAGCTGCTGAGGTTGAATGTTTTGGTCCCCATGAGCAATTTGGGTAACTCCATATGCTCCATCTTTCTTCCTAACTACCAGCACATCAGCTCTCCTTTCCCTATAGGCTCAGTTACCAGTTTGGACATCCTTATACACTATGTCACACTCGGCTGGTGAAGGACACTAGTGTACATTTAATTTTCTTACCTCCTCCCCTTATTTAAACATATGGGAAGCACTCTGATGGTGATTCTTCCAGGATCCACTTCATGTTTTCCTTCCCTCTCACTTTTGCCAGATATCAAAATGCCTCATAACACTAATGTTTTTGCCAATGAGTATGCTATTTGGAGGAGCTATGTTCAATGTCTCCATTAGAATAAGGAGTCTATGTCTGAGCAGAAAGTGATCTTTGGACCCTTAGGTGGAATGCTGCTTTGCAATTTTCTTTTAGTGAATGGGATATTTTGAGGAAGGGTTCCGGATTTACACACTCAAGACTCATCTGAGAATAGAATTCTTAGGTGATATTTTCATAACTTACTGAATTACTCAGAAATGTCTCCTCTCAAATAATTTCCCTTAGGTTGTTGGCTGGGTCAATTTAAGATTCAATTTACTTTTTGCTTATTAGACTTCACACTGTAGATTGACTGCTACTTCAATTTGTTCTCCTTAACTTCTTAGTCCCTAGAAAAACATATCCTCTCATCATCTTAGCTACTGTCTCTGTAGACTGATTGCTAAGTTGACACTTGAAGTTCTCAACTCACAATACATTTGTTTCTATATCTCATACATATGCGTACACACACATACACGCACACACATATATATGTATATGTATATATATATATATTCATTCACTGAATGGCTGCCTGGTACTAGTCCAAAGGCACTTGTTACACCTAATGATTCTACAAGAATCAATCCTAAAACACATGTGCAGGTCTCTCATCTGGATAGTCCCTCATGAGATAGTTTTACAAGTATATACACAGAAGCATATGAACACACATTTATGGGTAACAGTAGGATCTTCCTGAACCGTGTGTTTATGTTCAAAGCAAATATGGATGGCAAATATATAATAATGGGGTTTTCCATAATTGACAGTAAATTTTCTGTGTGATAAATATGAGTAAACAGGTGAGGATTTTAACTGGCTATTGTTTGAACCATAATGCTTACAGGAACATCTAAACATTTTTATTTTACACCTCTGTGTTCATAGCTATTAAAGAAAGCATAAAACATTGCTTTGTATGGTCAATCCTTTCAACTTAGAATTGTCAATTTTTATGCCTCTTTCTTTCCTGTGTTCTGTAACAAAATAATTGCCACATTCTTCCAATTTTTTTCCTTAGAAGACAGCTCTCTGTCCTCATTCTATATCCTCACAATTCATGGGCTCGTTTGCCTGCATTCTTCCTTCCTTATCACTTCATAGTACCCTTTCTTGGTCTGCTTTCCAAATGTTATACTCAAAGCTGTTTACATATATACACATCTTGTGTGATGCCAAACAACTGTAAGACATAAATATTTTGGTTAATCACTGATAGCTAGTTAGAGTCAAGCTTGCATCTCCAAATCATACAATTAATGGGAAGTCCATATTGTCCCTAAGTAACAGGGTAATAGTGGGATAGAATGAAAGAAGGAAGGATTTGAATATTCATTGATTACTTTTATTAACAAATATATTAAACACTATGATTAGTGCATGGATTGATTGACTAAACCCTACTGGCTCAAGCAGTAATATGCCAAGGGTGAGGGACTGGGAGACTTTCTAGGTACAAGAAATTTGACATTACATTTCATAAAAAATTTAACAGCCGCAATAATGAAGAAAAACCCTGCCTTTTTTTTTTTAATCATGTGTGGAAGTTCTCAATAATTTCAACAATAAAATAATCTTCAGAATTCCTGTGTTGGTCCAGCTTTTAAACAATTGTGACAGCTGTAGAGTTTTACTAACTTGTCATCTATCAATCTATCATCTCACTATCATATATATCATATGTATATAATATGGATGATTGTGTAATATGTTTGCAAATATAGTTTACATACATTGCATATTCTACAATTAACATTATATTCTATATAGGACATAGCTGGGGGGGATTTCACTTATATTTATAACTGAAACTATTTATAGTTTACCTAAACATGAATTCTTGGCTACATGTGTTTGTTTTAAGAGTTAATGGGTAGTCAAATTTGAGGATTATTATTATTTTGATTGTTGTAAAATTATTTGTTTCAAATATATTGCTTAAAATTCATTTGGGAAAAAGTATACAAAACTGTATACTTTAACACTGCTCAATTGTATAAACTTTTATTAAGTAAAATATACACTTATTGTATATTTTTAGGTGATGATGTTTTGACCATTTTTTACTGCAGAGATATGTTGAAGCTGTTAAATTCAATATAAGCAAAACAAAGAAACAAACAAAACCAAACAAACACACAAACAACCCCCCCAAACCAGAACCAAACCAAATCAAAGCAAAACCCAAGACACAAACAACTTTAACAGGATTTTATAAATATCTGCCAAACTTGTCTTTAAGACTTTCCCTTTGTGTTTTTAGGTCTATGACCCACGTGAAGAAACAATTTTGAAAGCAAAATTAATGAAAGTACTCTTGAACCAGTCTCAGTGATGTCAAATTGACAAGCCTATAGCAAGCCCTGAATGAGGATTTGAAGATTATACATACAAAAGGAAGGCTAAACGTCATCCACTGGTAGCTAGGTCTGAGTGAAAACTGAAGGCTCTTGGTTTCCTGAAATCATCCTGGGTGGCTGAAGGAAAGGACTTGCTATTGCTTTGTGTCTGCCAGAGTTTTGCAAATAGCATTTGGTAGCGCATACTTGTTGAATGAAAGGATAAATGCTGAATCAATAATTAACAAAGGCCTGAAACATATTAGTTTGGAATGGTGCCTTTACTGGGAATCTACATTTTTACTGTGAGTCTGAAAGTCTAAAAATAGTTTAACTGATAATCAGACCTATCCCTTTAGATTTATTTCGAAGATGGAAAGTGCCAAATAAGTGGAGCAAATTCAAATGTTTAAGACTTGACTTCATGAAAATAGTCTGTGAAAGATTTTAGAATTTAGGGCCTGGTGAATATTCTTTTATCAACTTTATATTGAAGAGAATGATATACCATGTCAGGTTGAAGTAGGAGCAAGATGGAGGTAATATACAGAAGAGAGCTGACCAGCATATTGGAAATGTGTTAGGTACTTGACAAATGATGAGCAGCATTATCACATGGCTAATATAGATATGTTTGCTAATATTATTTTCATTGAAAGTGGAGTAGCCCTTCCTTTTCAGCTCTATCGCCCTCAGTACACATAAATTATTTCTTGTACAGGTCTATTCCATTCCCTCAATCCTCCTCAGCTCACATCTCATGGCCTTGGCATCTTCAATATCCTAGAGTCTCCATAGTAACTTATGTTTCACCTTCACAGTTTCCTGAAGAGTCCTCTCAGAGATTTCATGTAGAACCTTAGACCTTACCATGAATTGCTTGGTCTTCTGTTAATCTTCTCAGTCCTACATCTTCTGTGTCCACAGACCTGGTACCACAGAGATAACACTGCCAAATTCTGCTGACAGCTCAGAATGGTGCCTGCCTCCCTTGGGCCACAGCCGTGTCAGCACCTGTACCTGACTCTGGGGAAACACTTTGTTTTAAGGAGTAGTAAACTCCTTCTGTCTAGGCTCTCTGCCTTTCAGTGAATTTAGCTCTTCACAATATAGAACCTCTGATGTGTGAGGTTCTGCTCTGAGGATAATGTGCTACTTCTCCACCATAGCACAGAAGTTTTTTTCTTTAATAGTTCAATTCTTTTTTTCCCCCCTTAGGTTTTTTGAGACAGGGTTTCTCTGTGTATCCTTGACTGTCCTGGACTAACTTTGTAGACCAGACTGGCCTTGAACTCACAGAGATCCACCTGCCTCTGCCTCCCTGAGTGCTGGAATTAAAGGCATGTGCCACCACACCTGACAATTACAGACAGCTGTGAAATGCCACGTGGGTTCTGGGATTTGAACCCAGGTCCTTTGGAAGAGCAGTCAGTGCTCTAACCACTGAGCAATCTCTCCAGCCCACCCCTCCTCCTCTTCCTCCTCCTCCTCCTCCTCTTCCTCTTCCTCCTCCTCTTCTCCCTCTCCCTCCCCCTCCCCCTCCTCCTCCTCCTCTTCCTCTTCTTCTTCTTCTTCTTCTTTACATTTATTTATTTGTTCAAATTATATCTCAATCATAGTCCTCTGCCTCCTCCCCTTCCTGGTCCCAACCTCCTACCCTCTTCCCCCTCACCCTCCTATCTAGTTTTTTTTTTTTTATTTTAGGGTTTTTCCCCCCCCCCCCAAGTCTCCCCCTTTTAGTCCAAGAAAAGGCTCTTTTCCTTATAACAATAAATAGAACACAAAACAATAAGAATAATTAGGCAACAATTATGAAAATTATAAGGTATAACATACATTCCTAATGTCCAGTTCATACATATTTGGCAACTGATATTAATATTCTTTAATCTAAGTATCTCAATGAGTTTAAAGTTCTATACCTAACTCAGTTACCATCCTAACTTGCATTATTAACTCAAAAACATCTTCTTAGACCTAGAATATCCTTTTAATTCCTAAACAACTTAAAATCAACAGTGGGACTATAACTATCTAGTCTTCACCCACATCAGAGACCTGAGAAGGATAAATATATCTGAATATACAGGAAGTGCAGAGCCAGCAGCTTCCAAACTAGGAAATGACAGACAATTGGCTCCTTGGTTAAAAAATAGGGTTAGGTTTGAGCTCTGTTGTCAGCACTTTTCTTGTCTGAAACTTGAAGCTTTCTCACACATCTCTCTTCTGCCAAACCGATAAATACGTTATCTTTAAAGTTTACTCAAGTTCTCAGGACATAGATAGAATAAAGCCAAATTCTTGTTGGAACTGTCACATAAAGGGCCACTAGCCCAGTTTCTGATAGAGTCCTCTGAAGTCTAATGGAGCCACTGGCTGCATATCTCTCAATGTTCGTATTGACTAAGCTTCCTCTAGATGGCCTTTGAAACTCTGCTTAATGCATTTGATGACTTTTCTAGACCAAAGTACCAAAGTCTTCCTCATTATAGACACAAAACAATTCCAAATGACAAAGAACCTCATGGTCCAGGTTATGAAAACAGTGGCCCCACTTCTTAGCGTCAACTTCAGTCTTAGTTTCTTTTAGCATTGCTGTGTTAAAATACCCCAACAATGCAATTTATTTTAGCTTACAATTCAAAGTACATCAATCATAGTGTGAAAGTCAAGGCAGCAGGATCTTGAACTGGCTGGTGGAAGTACATTCACAGTTGGTTGAGAACAATGAATCCATGGCACATCTCTGTTCACATTTTCATTTTATGTGCTCAGGATGCCCTGCCCAGGGAATAGTACCATCTACAGTTCAGGTGAGCTTTGCACATCAACTAATTAAAATCAAGATAATCTCCACAGGCATACCAGGAGCTCTATCTCTTAGGATATTCTAGATCTTGTCAAGTTGATAGTTCATTGACAATTAGCTCTACCTATCGTGTGTGTGTGTGTGTGTGTGTGTGTGTGTGTGTGTTAGGTAATAAATAGTAATTTCAAAAGAGTTGTAAGCAATTCTATCAAGAAAACTTCACTGATGGTGTACATCTGTTATCACCGTCATTCTGTAATTTGGGAAGTAAGGAAAGGTTGTTTCCAAGAAAGGCAGCAGTCAGTAAAGATTTATATCTAAATGCAAATCTTGACAGCCAAGATTTTAACGTTCCCATTTATACAAATAGTGGGTCCAGCTAATGGACCTATTTACTCTTGAGTTTCTATCCAATAGCCTAAATTTTAAGTAATGCAACTTTATTATAAGATGAACTGAAATTCAGATCTCCTCCTTGTTTGGCACTAGTTTAAGTTTATTTTCATAAATGGAATTAGAAGCAATGATATACTTAAATAACTAGGAGACAATACATTAAGAACCCCAGTTTGTTGCTTTTTGCTGATTTCCATGGGATAGATATTTCCATCATGGTTGATCTCAGTGTGGCTCTCCTGTTCCTAGACTTGGACTTGGGAAGAGACAAGCACCGCAAACTCCAACCAACCTCTAGGAGTAGGCTTCAGTACGGTCTGAAGGTTGTCAGTGTTCACCATCCTTTCAGCTTTTAAGTCATGGGGGAAGAAACTGAGGCCAAAGCAAAAACTCAATATTTCTTTTCCCCTCCAGCTATGGGTAAGGCAACTTAGTACTTTACTATAAATTACACGAAGGGTGAAGAAGTCAGTCCATAAAAGGAAGTAAGTGGTGACAAGCAGGAGCAGAAGGTTACTATAAAGTGTCTTTTGGAGATAAAGAGAATATAAATTTATAGACAAGAACCAAAACAGATCAACATCAAGAGAGTTCGTATCCTGTCTACCCACCACAGTCAGGCTTGATCAGCGTTTACTCATAATTGCCCTAAGAAATCGCTGCACACTGGACGGCAGAGATACCTTTAGTTTCCAAGAGTGTCTTCAAACTTATGCTTGCATTTTGTTGTTGTTGTTCTCTTTCTCCTATCAGTGGGAAAGCCATAAGTTACAATGGGAAAATAACTTCCCAATGGTTCTCTTGGATGCTGTCCAGAAGTTTCTGGTGTAGAAATTCACCTTCCTGGACCATATAATGTATTAAGGAGGTTGTCTTCCATGATGGCTGACCAAAATAATCCAAAATTATTTTCAGTGTTTTTAAAATTTCTTTAAAAAAATCAATTTCACAATACATGTGAATACTATTAATATAGTAATTACATATTTTGATATGAATTGAACCCAAATCATCAACTTTTATCTTCTAAATTTAAATTCTCTAAATCAATTAGATTGGCATTATAAGTGTCAAGAGTTTACTTATAGAGAAAGAGGCATGAAATAGCATTATTATCATATGTCTAAAAATAAAAATGAATAGCTGAACTTTCAAGGTTGAAATATGCAATCAGGTTCATAATCTTTTAGATTTAGAAAGAAAGTGTTCTAGATTTAAATATTGGCCCCAATTTTTCCAAGATCTCAATTATATTAATTTAAATTGAGGGAGTACACTTGAGGGAAAGGTGAGGAAGGCCAATAAGAATCTAAAGGAAGTGAAAAGGCTGGTGGAACAGTTCTGACACCTGCCCGCTCAGCAGTTTCAATTCATTCTGTGCATCTCATGGACTTGCTAAAACAGAGGACTTTGTTGCCATGCTCATTAATACAAAAATAGCAAGCTTAACATGTTCACGTTTTCTAAGACACAGCAGGAGCTGGGTTGGGACAGACTGGGGAATCTTTCATATCAGAATGGATAGACACAAAGGTTTCCACTTTCATGTCTCTAGCTACACATAAGCTGGACGAAGAGCATACAGAAATCACCTTCACAGATTGAGACAAATTTTCTCTACTGTCTGCAACTAGTAGAATGGCAGGTGACCTGGCTGTGAGCTGCACGTGATGTGTCACATTGTAAGTCACACTGCCATTGTTTCATGGATACAAATGTATGAGCGTCAGAAAGGCTTTAGTTCTCTTTTATTCTTTGATTAGTCTAACAAATGAATGACATAGATCCAGACACTTGCTGAGGATGAAACAGTTCTAAGGAAATTTGAACCAGCTCTTTTATAAGACTATTCTAAAATATCCCTTAATTCATAGAGGGAGATGGCAAGATAGGAGAGAGGCACGGCAAATAGGAAGCCTGTCAGTGACACGGAAGGAACGCTGTGATTCTATTAAGACACGAGATCAGACAGGAAATGGAGGAGAAAACAAAGACTTTATAGAAGTTGGAGAATGGTTCGCCCTTGAAAGAAGATTGGAACTGGATCTATAAGAAAGGAGGCATTTTCTTGGTGAGGGAGGGGCATGTAGACTGAGCATCAAGTGGTTCAGGGGTAGTAAGTTGGCTGTTCTCACTGAAGTTAAAGGTCAGCTTCATTGGGCTGCGAGCAGTATTTCAGAATTCATCAGGGACATGCACTGTGGAGAGCTCATTAAAACAGAGTCGAATTCACCGGCCTCCATCTGCTCTCTTACAGTGACTGGGCTTCCTGACTGAAGTAGTTCGTGGTCTTTCAGGAAGTCTCAGGATATTCTGGGCTGGTTTCTGCAAACCTGTCTCCTCAAGCACTTTCTGCTGTGTGCAGAGCCTTCTTTTCTCCATTTCTTCCTCATCACTTTCTTTAGTGGGGGGCCTGGGGGATCACCTCTAGAGGAGCCGACTTTGACTCCTGTGACATTACTCACCTTTTAGTGCTCTGCAGCTGTGTGCATGGACACTGTTTGAGAAATACCAACCACTCGCTCTCTATTTCAAAAACCTGGAACTCCTGACTCCTCCGAATCCTTTGGTCCCCCTCTGTTTTCTTCTTCCTTGAGCCCCCTTCCTCCTCTCCTCTTTCTCCCCACCCACTCCCAGATTCTTACTACATTGCAATCTGAAGGCTTACCTCAAATTTGTGTCTATTAGGAGCCACCAAGTCCCAGTCTGTCACTTCAGTCTGTTATTCTGGTCCCCTCATCTACCTTGCTCATGTTTTAGATCCAAAACTATCAGATGAAACATTTAAAAACACAGTAGATCTGGTCAAGATACTGCAGAAATCCAAGTCCACATTAAAGAAAATTTTAAGTTTTCTTTATAAATAAAAGCATCAGGCTTTTCTTTTTTTTTAAATACTTTATTTTTTTTTTCTCCAAGTTACATCTCACTAACAAACCCCTCCCTTTTCCCCCTTCCTATCCCGCCCTTCCACCCTCTTTCCCCTAGAAGTTTCCCCTTTCAGTCCAACAGATGGTTCCTTCTCTTATAACAGTAA
>CAJQZJ010004748.1:6580121-6604625 GCA_907164525.1 Lophiomys imhausi | reverse complement strand
ATGTCCTGGCCCTGTAAACACATCTCAGATATTCAAGTTGAGTTTGTCAATTCGACTACCACTTATCCTCGACCGACAATAGAAGTAATAAGGAGAATTTCTGATTTGTGTGGCCTTCTCCATAGTACATTATACATATCATAACATTTGGTTCTTTAATAACTTGGAAAAGATCTGAATACATTGGACAGGTGTTGCAATCACCATTACACACCTGCCTAAACTGAGAATCTGATTCTCCTAATTAGTGGTGAAATCTAAATCAAAATCAATCTGATTGGAACACCTGCTCTCTTACCAATTGTCATGGTGTTGCTCAATACACTAAACATATACACATAGGAAGTGATTTATATACATCAAAATATCATTTAAATACACAGCATTTAGTTCTAAGAAATGCACTTTGCTTTTACCAACATTTTTCCCCAGAAGCATTCTTTGATCCAAATATAAGAGCTATATTTAAACAAAATCTGTTGTCAAACCATTGGGTTTCCTTTAATATATCATACACAAACACACAACTCAGCCTCAAACATATATCTGTTTTTAGTCAGATACATTTATGTATTATGAAAAGATGTTAATAAGTCATTTTAATTTAAATTAAGATTCAAATTCTTTTTTTCTAACATTTATTTATTACTTCAAGTTACATGTCCATTACCACCCCCTCCCTCCACCACCTCATCTCCCACCCATCCCATCCTACAGGGTGGGGTGCCTTCATGTATCAGCCCCCCTCAGTTCATTAGTCACATGAGATCTAAGAGCTTCCTCTTGCACAGGGGGCATACATGGCAGTTCCACTAAGGTGGAGTGTCCCACTAACAGGTAACCAAGTCCATGTTCTTGTTCTTTTGGGTCTATTGGTTGTTGGATGGTTACCCTGTACTATATGGATAGATTATATTACTTTATTTGATCTGTGTTACTAGGAATAAAATCTATCTTTGAAGCATGGCAGGCAAGCACTTTACCACTGCATTATATACCTGCTCAGCTGGATTCCTATAAAATCAAATAATGGTGAAGGGTGAAAACTACACTTATCTATGGATTATACATCAGGGGTCTCTGGGCCTTATGTGTGAAGTGCATGATGTCTTCAGCAATAGGGATTTACCATCCACCTCTTGGGGTAACCAAAGGCAATAGTAATAGGCTATATGTATTGGGAGACTATTAGACAACATTGTCCAATAACTCAAAAAACAGTTTCTCATGTTTGGTATTGGGATTTTTGTTAGGTGGTTTTGGCTCTTGAAGGAATATAGCCAATTAGAAAAATATAAAGGAAGGCATGCTTTTCACATGTAAATCTTAGATGGGAAAGGGTCCCTGGGGAACTCACACAGAAATGTAAGGAGACAGACTTCCAGTCTCCCATGGTGCAGAAGTCTCCTGCTGTTTCCAGGCACTATAGTTTCTGGCCAAGGATTGATTGGAGGCTAAGCCATTGGCCCAGCATCAGGAAATGGTTCACAGGTAAGTGAGAAGAAACCCCATAGACAGAACCTAGAACATTAGCGCAGAGGTTTCACATTTTCTCAATTTACAAAGGGCAGTTAGAATGCAAGCAGGCTTACCCCAGAATTGTTACTGGAGTCCTGTTTTGCTCAGTAGGCTAGAACTTCCTTCAAACTGATGTGAAAAAAATATGTATTAATTGTGTGAAGTGAAAGAAATGACATAATTTAGGGAGACTTCCACCCAGGTCTTTGGATGTAATAAAAATTCATAATCATAGTGAGAATCATAGAAAAACATAGCTCTGTCAGTGGTGACTTAGGGTAAGTTGAATATGGCTGCTCCATGGTAAAATACAACACAGGCGACATGATATCAAACAATGACGGTCAATCAAAAGGTGACAAACTGTCCCACTGCACACAGGATAGAAGATACTCCCAGGGAATTATTGGGCTAAAACAGAAAGTCCCAGAAAACTGGCACAAGATAGCTAACATAATTTCCTTAAATATTCAATTTATGTTAATTTTCCTTTTTTTTTTTTTCAAATATGTCCATAGAGAATGTGGTGATCAACATTTTATTTATTTATTTGTTGCTTCAGGTTACATCTCCATCATATTGTCCTCTTTCCCCCCTTCCCAGCCCCGCCCTCCCACCCTCTACCCCCCCTAACCCTTCCATCCTGCTCCTCTGGAGTGGAGTGTCCCTACATAACAGTCCCTCGCTCCAGTTCAGAAGTCATATGAGGGCCAAGAGCATCCTCATACACTGGGGGCCTACAAGGCAGTACCACCAGTGAAAAGTGTCTCATTGCCAGGGAAGGAAAACTAAAAAACAAACCAACAAACAAACAAAAAATAAAAATAAAAAGTCTATGTCCATGTTCCCTTTGGTGCGTTGGTTGTAGTATAGATATCCTGTACTCTATAGCTAAAATCCCACTATAAGTGAATAGATGCCATGTGCATCCTTCTGAGACTGGGTTAGTTCACTCAGGATGAGCTTCTCTACTTCCATCCATTTGGCTGCAAATTGCATGATTTCATTGTTTCTGATAGCTGAGTAATATTCCATTGTGTAGATGTACCACAGTTTTTTAATCCACTCTTCAGTTGAGGGACATCTGGGTTGTTTCCAGTTTCTAGATATTGAAAATAAGGCTGCTATGAACATAGATGAGGAAACTTCAACATTTTAATAGCAAACATACAACATATTTTATCTTCATGAAAACCAGAGTAAAGCAAACAGAATAAAGTTCTATATTTCAAAGGTATTGTATCCTACTAGGACAGAGGTGAAAGAAACCCTAGTGGATGAATGATCCATTAGAAAGCATCAGATGGTGCCATAAAATTGTAACAGAGAAGGATTGTGACAATAGTAAGTAGGATGACACCAAAAATTTGAATTTAGACTTGAGAAAGATAAAGTAACAAGGACCTCTGAGAAGATAGTGTCTGCCAGAGAAGGAATGACACACGTGAACACTCCTTGCACAGACTGAGCTCTATATATTTAGGAACAATCCAACTGCAAAAGGCACTTTAAAACACACTGGATACAGGATTTTAGAAGCATAGATCTCTGATGAACACAGTTATGACATGAGACAATTCATAAGTTCTGTAGATGAGAGAGAGAGAAAAAGCATTTATTGCATCTAGAAGTGAGCATAGACACGTGGCTTCAGAAACAACAGATACATCCAATGAACGGCATCATTTTGTATCAGTGAATAATTGTCTCTTTGTCTTAACAGAAAGTAACAGCCATGCTGAGTTTAGTGATATTAACGAAATGCACAAGCTTCATATCACAAGTATGTGTGACTTTTGTCAGTGTTAAAACAGTAACAGGCTCTAAGTTTTGTAAAACTCTGATGTAACAAACTTAATGAAAAAAAAAACACATACTTTCTATAACTGAAGTGTAAGCTAAAAGTAATTTCACAGATGTGTATGGTATTAGACAGAATCTGGTGAATGCCAGTGGTGGTGTGTGGAGTGCAAGGCCTGGGTTATTTTGAAACTGGGTGGTGCTATCTAATCTTCAATAGCTCTCTAAATAGCTTAAGAAACTCATATCCATCTTACATGACAGAACTTTTAGACTGCTATCATACTAGGATAGTGGGCAGTTTCTCTCCATCCCTGTCTCCCTGGGTTACCTTTCCAACTACAAGACAGACTCTTTGGAATCACTCAAGTCCGCCCTCCCCTTCAACCCCAGGGCCTAGTTTCAATTTTCATTTCTGGCATAGAAGCCATTGAAAATCTAATGGTATGGGTCCATGTCAGATTTTCTGACAACTCTCCGAGTGCCTTCAGGTGTCTTTCCTTGGCATCTCCAGAGCAGACCCATTGAAAAGTGTGGCGCTGAACTGTGACCACTGCTTTCATCCTGTCTTCTTTCTTGAGCTAAATTGTCTAATCACGAGCCCTAAAACTTATGCAGTACAGTGTCCTTACTGTTAGCACTCTAGCTGGCCTAAGTCAGATTTGTTAGAAAGATGAATCGTGGGTGTAGTCTGATGAAGGAATAAAATGACTTTGGATGAAAATATATTGAGACTACAGTTTTTCATCAGTGAAGGCATTTTTACTTTGTTCTCATTTACTTTAGGATTGAAATGTGATTTTCAGCAAATTTCTGCCAATAACAAATCTGCCTGTGTTAAATGTTTTAAAGCGGTGAACCCATCTATTACCTGTAATTCTGGCAACAACTTTCTTTCAAACGCCCAACAATATTGCATTTTGTATTTTAAAATAAACAAAATGTTTATGGAATTCTTAGTCAAATCTAGATGCTGAGTGCTAAAAAGCCATACATGTCTGTGGCTATCCGATCATTTACTATCACTACATGAAGATATTTGTCACAGAGTTTTCTTGTAGAATATATGAAAATCATGAGCTTGGAAAGCTGTGGTCATGCTAAGCATGACATCTCCAGACTGACAAGAGTATCATTCAGTCAGTCTGAATGTATTTAATGTGCTATGGTCCAATTCAGAGTCTACTTACATGTGCCGAGAAAGGCAAGGCCCTCATCAGATGTGAAATCCCTTAGCCAAGTCCTGCCCTTAAAGCTCATCAATAGAACAAGAACTGATTGGCTCCATGTAGCTTCCTTCCTGGAGCTATTATGGGTTATTTTTAAGAGTTATTATTATAACCCTTCTTTAACACAACTCTTGTGCTCTTAACCTACCTTCAGTTGTGAAGGTGGATGTGGCTGAGAAAGGCAGACAGCAAATATAAGCATGTTCAACACAGGATTCATGCACTGTGGTCCTTCAAGCCCTCTTAAATTCTGTTCCAGAAATGGTAACATCATATCTTTTCCCTTTTAGTTCTTTCTCTATGTTTTTGTTCAGTCCAGTAGAAGATATGATTCAAATACTTTATTTTTGGTTTGTGAATCTTTCTTTGCTTTGATTCTCAAGAATTTCTGGTTATTAATATGCCTGGAGGGTATCATTGCCTCAAGGGAATTTCCCTTGTGACGAGGGGCTCGTGATAGGTTCCTATCTGTTTGAAAAAAAACATTGTCATGATGCAATATTGCTAATCAATAGCACAAGCTTTTCCCTAACCCTAAATGTTAGCAATTGTGGTTTAACCTAACATGGCTTTTCCAGAAATGCAAAACTGTTTTAGAACACTCTGTTGTTGTTTTTTAAACAAAAACTTACTCTGAGTTCTTTTTTAGGAATCTTGCTCCTTACAGGAAGTGGTCATACATAACTCTGAAATTTCTTTTAGGAATTTTGCTTCTTACAAGAAATGCATATACATAGCTATGACATTTCAGGACAGCTTGACACCAAAATGTACCCAACTTTCTTTTGGCTTTCATTTCTGTGCTCCTAGTGTATGTGCTTTGGTATTATCCTAGGTAATAACAAATAAATATTTTAATTTTTATTCTGCCTCATGAAGACTTGATTTTTAAAATTGAAAGAATCATATGTCTGTCAGAGATAGGGACCAAAAGGCTGAAGATAGATTCTCTAAGGTATTGATAGAAATTGGGGACTGTTTGGGCAGCCAGTTGTCTGTCATTTCTTAGTTTTGGAAGCTGCTGGCTCTGCACTTCCTGTATATTCAGATATATTTATCCTTCTCAGGTCTATGATGTGGTTGAAGTCTAGATAGTTATAGTCTCACAGTTAAAGTTTAGGGATTAAAGAATGTTCTAGGTGTAAGAAGATGTTTTTAACTTGGTAATGCATGTTAAGATGGAAACTGAGTTAGATATAGAACTTTAAACTCA
The DNA here is from genome assembly GCA_907164525.1 of Lophiomys imhausi. Taxonomy (NCBI): domain Eukaryota; kingdom Metazoa; phylum Chordata; class Mammalia; order Rodentia; family Muridae; genus Lophiomys; species Lophiomys imhausi. The sequence goes on along the minus strand of CAJQZJ010004748.1, from coordinate 6,598,865 downwards.
TTGAGGTAGGTAGAAAGATAATAGATTACTAATATCAGTTGCCAAATATGTATGGACTGGAAACTGTGAATGTATGTTATATCTTATAATTTTCATAGTTGTGGCCTAATTGTTCTTATTGTTTTGTATTGTATTTATTGTTACAAGAAAAAGAGCCTTTTATTGGACTTAGAGGGGTAGTTGTTGGGGGGGAAGATACACCTTAAATTTTTAAAAAAGCAGGTAGGAGTGGGAGGTGGAGGAGGAAGGGGACTGTGATTGAGATGTAACTTGAAGAAATAAATAAATGTAAAAAAAGAGAAAAGAATCACATGTTATTTACCTCATATAGAATGTAGTCTATAAAACATATATACATTTATATATATACATATGTATGTGACCCTATATATGGGTCACATGGAATATACATGATTCCCCTTTTATAGACTACTCTTTGAGCTAGTAGAATATTCACATATTAACTGTTCCCCCATATAGTCACGAAATCAATGATGACTTTGTTTTTTAGCTCACTTTCTGCTGGCATGATGGGAAGACTATATATTTAACTTAATATCAATAGATTAGTATTAGCAAAATTCAATCAGCTTCTCAAATTCAAAACTGACCAATTATAAGATCAATAGCACTTCAAGAGTTGTGGGCTATTCTTAGCTGTAAATCTCTGCTCATTCTCTCCTTCCTCTTCAATCCATCTTGCTTTCTTTACTCTCATCAGCGTCTTGAGTCTTAGTAACAGAATTAACCATGTTTAAACTTGTTAGTTTCTCTTTTTAAAACATGCTGATATATCCTGAGACCTTTGAACTGAAACTATGAAAAAAAATTTGTTTGAAAAAAAATTTGTTTCAGACAACTTACTAGATTTCTGTTCCCCATTTTCCATTATCCTCCATGTGAATGAAGCCAAACAAAAAGATACACAAAATTAATCACAGAGATGTTTCATTTACCTTTGTATTCAATAGGAATGGAAATCAGTGATCAAGGACTCTGCTGTTTACCACACCCCACACTGTCACCGTGCCAGATGTTGAAAAATGTTCTAGTTTCTGCAGGGTGCGGGAATGTGCCTCCTAAGTGCTAAGAAACATCTATCTGACAATAAACAGTTATATTTAGTGACATGTTGTTGAAAGACAAACATGAATTGTAAGGTATGGAGTATAGGAATAGACTACCATGAAGCCACTTTTCTAGAGCAGGTTTGAAAATTTAATAATTCCTTATGTGTCTTATGCTGTTTTGACATTTTTAAATTTCTGGGGAGACATTCCCAAAAATTTAAGAGTTAAGGAATTTGTCACAGACATGAAATGATTAAAATTTGTGTAACCAATTTGCAGATTGGAGGTTGACTCACACAAGTAAAAAGCCAGTTTAAAAAATATAGACAGAATGAGGGTGTGTTTTCCACAGTTTATGGAGGTGATATGACATTTTTATTACAGCCAAATCTTTAATTACATTGATCTATTAGCTGTGATTTGTCTATTGTTTCTCATAAAACTTCTGACATAGCTTTAATTACCGTAAACCATGTCTATATAATAACAACCTTAGGTACCTCCTTAGTGTAGTCTCACAAAATAATCTTATACTTTACACCCATTAATTTAAAAACCTATTGTTCTATATTTTTAAAAAGGATTTCAGTATTAATAGAGTTCTAAAATAACTATGATTGTGATAAGGATGTGGAGAATAAGAAATTGCAAGTTCATTTCACATTACTAAACATTATGAGCATGAAATGCCAGTCTATTTATGTTCATCTTTATGTGAGAATCTTCTCTTTTCCCTTTAATAGCATGCCATTTCCCCAAGACTCTTCAGGTTACTATGGCATCTTTATTTTCTTAGGCTAATGTTCTTGAGTCCGCTAACGTTCAATTGTGAAATGTTTTGACTAGTTAACTTGGCAGTCATGGTTAATGTGGAGCTAAGAGACTAGATCTTTGAGCCATCGGAGTGGTCCAGAAATAAACACACTGAGCATCATTGTCTCAAGCTCACATTAAGTCATTGTGAGCTTTATTACCTGACAAGATAGCCATAAATCTTGACAAAACACTATAAGCAATAAAAGGAGCTTTCAAGTGCTTGTGACCATCTTTTTTCACATTATCACTGGTCATTATGGCAAAAAAGTTGCTTGCTACTTTGAGTCAACTATTTAATAATCCTAACATTTGTAAGTTATGAAATATAAGCAAGTTTGTTTTACTGTTTCCTATAATTTGAGAGTCACATGGGAAAGACAAAAATGTATATAATCTGAGTGTGAATTTAAATCTCTTTAAAGTAAAATAACTTACTTTAATTCTTATAATTTTTTACCATGACTAGGATCACATATAAGATAATTTGCTCCATGACTCAAGCGTGCTGTATTTTCAGCAATGAGGTTTATCATCCAGTTCTAGAGGGTTATGAAGAACAATGGAAAGAGCTTACAATGTTTGGGGGGAGTCTGTGGAATCCCAGTGACCAAAAACTCCAAAAAAGATATCCCATTCCTGGCACTGATACCCTCTATGTCTAGGAGAGGCATTGTCCCTGGTTGTAGGGTAATAGCATTTAAACTCCTTTTACATATGTGTATATGTTGGAAAGCCTCTGTAGAAGTACGTTTCCACATGGCTATCTCAAAGAAGGTATTTGGTGTTAGTTAGCCCTCTACACTTCTTTGATCCTGCCTCCCAGCCTCCATCCCATTTAATCCTTCCCATCCCATCATTCCGTTTCCTCCTTCACACCATTTACACTTATGTACCACTTCCCTTGAACTGCTCTCGTGGCTCCTTGTTTTCTGGCTTCTGTGGGTACTTTAAACACACTTAAGATTCATCCACATATGAAAGAGAACACGTGGCTTTTGTCTTTCCGGGTCTAAGTTACCTCTAAATTGGTCCTGATTTGGAACCTTCATCCATATTGGCTAGCTTTTGTAGTTCTGGAAGGTTTTGTGCATGCTGCCATGAGATCGAAGTGATTAACAGTCTAATCCAACCATGAACCCTGAAAGCTACAATAATGCTTGACCTGGCAAGTGTGCTGACTGGCTTAATAGTGAGACAGCTATCATGGGAGTAATTAACCACTTTCTAATTTGATTAAAGTCTCATGCACAAGATGGAACTCATGTCTGGTACCATCAATTAGGCCTAAAGCACATGATTTGGTAGGCCATAGGCCGTAGGATAGAATATAATACTATTTCTCTGCTAATGGGAACAGATTAAGTTCTTATAGTTTTCCCCATACATCACCACACCTCTCTACCTTAATGAGAGAAGTTCCATTCTGTAATATATGCCAATTAATACAGAGATCCACAACCAATCAATAAGCAGAGAATAATAGTGTGCTCTAAATAGAACATCTGTATAAATCTTTCCATCCAAGGATCAAGAGTCATCCCTGAAGACGGAGTAGAATGATTATGAGATCCAGGGTTAAAAAGACATCTGAATTGAAACAATATTTGTCAGACCTGATAGGGCTGTTAAACACATCAACACACAACATCTGTGACTTCATGAACAAAATCTGTACAAGATCAAGCCAATCAAAAATTCCAGCATGGATCGGGGTGGGGCAGGTTCATAAAGTCCCGTGCGTAGCTGAGGAACTATTGCCAATAGATGGCTGCGGGGGGAGGAGAGTCCGTTTGCTACAGGTATGTGGTTTTGGAGAGGCTGTCTATGCTCCAGAAGATGACCTTACACCTAGATACATGAAGGTAGAACTAAATGAATTCAGTGGGTTTAAAACAGAACAAATGAAGTAGGAAGGGAAAAATGGTTGGGGAGATAGAGGAAGGATTAGAGGAGATATAGTAAGGGGGTAGGTTTGTTCAAAATCCATATACATAAATGAAATTCTCAATCAAATACTTATCATAAATAAAGGTATTTGTTCTCTTAGTCATAGGGTATAAGAAGCATTTTATATAATACAAATTGCAAATTTCTTCATCATGGCTTCTGTAATATTTTTCCTTTATTTCAAATTTAAATGATTGAAAAACAAAATGAAAACTTGTATTGTGTAATGAAAAAACATTTTAATGCATTTTAAAGAGATGAGGATTGTTTTTCTAGAAGAAGCAGTGGAGTGAAACTAAAGAGATTCTTAGCTTCCTGTGCACTGGGCTTTCCTTCTCTTTCACAGAAGAGTCCATACAAGTTAATGCAACAAAGAAAATCCAGGCAGGAAGCTGAGCATGGTAGAGAATGGGGCTCATGAGTTGCGCAGGGTAAGCCTTTAAAAATCCAATTGTTTCAATATACAAAGATCAATACCGATGTAATCCAATACAATCTTATTTTTGCACAATAAACAATGGTCAATACCACTTTAGCCAAATAACCTACTAATTTTGTATCAATATACAAAGGTATAAGGGCATATTCAATAATCTGCCCCTTCTTCTTGGACCTTCCTGTGCTATGTCTATATATCCCTCTCAGGTCTCTGAGGTGGTTGAAGAATAGACAGATAGAATCTTATAATTAAATTTTGAACTGTTTAGGAATCAAGAGGGTGTTATAGATCTAAGAAGATACTCTTAAAAGTGTGTTGCAAGATAGTATGAATGTTGAGTCACATATAGACCTTTAAACTCATGGAGTTGGGTAGATAGTAGAATGTTAAAGTCAGGGGCCAAATAGTTATAAACTGAACATTGGGAAGGTATACTGGGCCAATTTACTCTCATAAATGTGGCATATTTATATCTATTGTTTTGTATAATACTTACAGTTATAAGAGAAGGAACCAGCTGTTGGACTGAAAGGGGAAACCTCTGGAGGGAAGAGGGTGGAAGGGCGGGTTAGGAAGGGGGAATAGGGAGGGGTTTGTTACTGAGATGTAACTTGAAGAAAAAAAAATAAAGTAGTTAAAAAAAATCCAATTGTTCCTTAATATATGAAATTTTTAATTAAAAAATAAAAATATATCTTGCACACGATGTACTATATGGGTTTTAAGCTACACATGAGCACGAACTTGAAGATATTTCTCTCAACCAATTTCTTCTCTCATTTTTTTCAAAATAAACCACTTTTAAGGAGATATGATCAATATACAAAAATCTGTGTGTACTGAAGGCATATAATTTTCTAAGTTTTGGAATAGAGGTGCACTTGCAAAATGATCAACACTGTCTCTTGCACTCTTCCTTTTAATTGATGGAAATTTAAAATATACAATGAAGGAGAAAAGTGCATTTAATGAGCTCCCAAGAGTCCACTAGTTAGCTCTCACTAGTGTTTCACTCACCTCTCATGGCTCTGCCTGAGCAAATTTTGTAGTTTTGCAAAGATTTTGAATCTTTTAATTAATTAATTTAGACAAAGACTCACTGTGTAACCGATGGTGGCCTGAACTCATCCTGGACCACCCTGAGAATCTGGTTTTCTCCTTCTTATCCTGCCTGTCTCCTCTCTCGTATGGGAGACTAAACTGAATCTAGGAGATAAAAAGTGACTCATTGTTGTTGCATAACCAAGTTCCAGACAAGCAGGGCTGAATTCAGCCTTCCTGCTCTTGAGCATAGAGCCTTATATAGTATGGTGGAAGGGAACAGCAGGATGATTGCAAGGTGACAACTGGGCTCAGAGCCTATTGTGTTGTCTAGCTGAGGAACCTTGGCAATGCTATCCCTGAAAAAGGAGACTGACAAAATTTGGCTTGAAGCACTGAAGACAATTAAGAATTTACGTATAAGCTAGGTATAATGGTACATGCCTGTTATCCCAGCACTTTGAGGCTGAAGGATCTCAAGTTTAAAGCAGACTTGGGTTACGCAACAAGACCCTGTATTGCAGACAATAGGAAAATATAGGGAGGAAATAGATGAAGCTCCATGTTTCTGTGCTTGCTACATTCACTGCACAGTAGCTGCTTATAGTTATGCTTAAACTTTCGCTCTGGAAAACAGCATTCTAGGGTTTGGGGTTTATTTTTGTTGTTGTTGGTGGTGTGTGTGTGTGTGTGTGTGTGTGTGTGTGTGTGTGTGTGTGCATATATGGGGAGAAAAGGAGAGGTCGGAGTGCTGTATGTACATTTATACACTGTGTGTATGTGCTTGTGGAGAGCCAAAGCTGACATCAGGAGTCTTCTTTGAGGCAGAGTCTCTCAACTGAACCTGGAACTTACTGTTTCAGATAATCTAGCTGGCCAACTTGTTCCAGGGATCCCTGGATCTGCCTGTTGAGAACTAACATCACAAGTATGTAGACATGCTCAGAAAGCATTTACGTGGGACTTGATGAATGTTGATCCTCACACCCACAAGTCAAATGTTTTATATTTTATGAGCATAAGCATTTCCAAAGCCTGCACACACTAGTTTTCATCTCATATGTTTTTATACTTTGGATCTTCAGCTGATCTAGGCATAACATGTCAGACTCAGAAAATGAATGTTTGAATCATCACCAAAACATATTTTAAGCCCAGTGTTTCCTACATTGCTGCTCTGTCCAGTGTTGAAAGTGGGGCATCAAAGCCTGCTCTTATTATTGTGTTATAATCTAGCCCTCCTTTCATGACCATTAATATTTGCTCTACACATTCAGTTCCTAAGATGTTGGGTACACCTGTCTTTTAACTGTTGGTAATTTCTTGATGAATAAACATCTCTATTGTTGCACAGTTACTTTGTTTTTTAAACAGTTTTATACTTAAAGTTTGTTTTATTTTATAAGTATATTAATACTCTCTCCCTCTCTTGTGGTTTCCATTTGCATGAAATATCTTTTTCTAGCCTTTCAATGATACAATCTTGGTTATATTGGAAAAAGAAGGTCTGTTTTCTATCTCACTGCATGGTGAACACAGTTTATAATAATACATTGCTGAAATTTTTGATATTTTATGCAGTCATTATTTAATATAACATTAGTGGTATACATGCTAATATATATACATATATATTAGTAACATAAGTGATTAAATTAGTCATTTCCAGAGCTTCAGTTTTGTTCTACATATATAGGCCATTATTGTTTCCCAAATACAAATAAATGCATTATTAAACTGTCACTTTTATTTTTTATTTTAGAGAGACAGAGAGAAATAGAGAGAGAGAGAGAGAGAGAGAGAGAGTAGATACCACAGTACAGACAGAAGATAATCCTCAGGCTTCAGTTATTTTCTTCCACTATGAGATCAAAAGATCAAATTCAGGCCATTAGGCCTAAGCAGCCAGTGTCCATACCCTCATTAAACCTTTTGAATGTTAAATTAAGCAAAAACTACTATCACCTTGGTTCCCATCTTTTACCTTAGATGTGATCCATCTCAACAAAAGTGACTTGGCAGAAACTTTAAGACTCCCTTCTACCTCCAAATTCTGTCTCTAATCTGAGTATATCCCAAAGGACCGTGTATGTGTACCAAATACAGAACCTCGTTTTCTCTTTTAGAAATTGGGACAAGGCACAAAGTTATTACACCGATCTTCTTGATACATGTTTTATGCAATGCCTTCCTAATGCACATGTTTAATAACTGTCCACTTTATCATATTCTATCTAAAATTTTAGTACATAAAAGAAAATTAAGTTCAGTCTATTTAAAATGGACTGGTTTAATGGCTGTAAAGGCATCTGCTGTAAGAATGAATGCCCCTTTCCACACTGATGGATCATTTGTTAGGAATGGAGGTGATCCTTTATAGTACCTATATTTCACCCAGAGGAACTTAAGTGAATTCTGGTTCTCTGAAGTGTTATAAAAGCTAAGGATGCAGAGCATTTCACAGAGAAATGATTAGCAATGATAAGTCTTGACATTCTAGTCAAGAAAAGTGAGAAGAAAAGGCTTAGAGCATGAAATTCCTAACACCTCAGAGCAATTCCCTGGCTACAGAGAGGACTAAATGTAAATTGCAGTGGCATAAAGGAACGAACACTGTGAAGGAGGAATAAGAAACATGAATTAAAATCAAGTGCATGGCAGATGAAAGGTAAAATTAAGCCTCTACTTCAAAAGTAGGTAAGTGAAGGAAAACAATATTACATTTTCTTCAAGATAAGAAAAAGGGGGTAAATGGTAATGATTCTCTGACAAATTTTGAGCTTGAAGGAGATGGTGGATACAGAATTCCTGAAACTGTCACAGTTGACAACTTGCTGAAGGTCCTGTTTAGTGTTTGTGAACAATAGAAAAGAGGTTCCAGGTGCTGATAAATGTCAAAGACACTGATGGGAATAACTCAAGGTAGCAAAGACTGGAAATGTATTTTTAAGGGTGACTGGAATGTTAGTTAGCTTCTTCTTTGCTACAGGAAAAAAAATGTAGGTAAAAAGTCAACTTCAAGTAAGTAAGATTTAATTTGGCTCATAGTTTCAGAAATACTAATTCATGATTAGCTGACTTTGTGTTTCTCAGCTTGAGGTGAGGCAGAGCCTTCTAACAGAAAGGCATGGGAGAGCAATGTCGCTCAGTTCATAGTGACTTTAAAGAAGAGAAAAGCAAGACAAAGAGACCCCCCAATAAAATATATGGCAACTCCCAGTGACCTACTCCTCCCAGTCAGACCCTACCTCTAAAATTTTCTATATTCATCCAATAACACCATCAAATTATGAATCCATGAATTAAAGAATCAATCCATTGGTTAAAAACAGAGTCCTCACAGTCCAGCCATTTTCCCCAAAGCCCTACTTCTGAGTCCTGCCTGTATCAAAGAACAAGCCATTGACACCAGAGCCTTTGGGAGAACATTTTCTATCTAATCTGCAGTGCTACTGGGCAGTATTTCTTGAGCGCTTCTCAGGCTAAGAGAAGGCAGGAGGCAAGCAGGAGACTGAATCCAGGAAGTAAGGCAGGCTCCAGAGAAGGAGGCCCGACTCTGATCAGAGTGGAACTGGTCCTAGATTTAAACCAGCTCTAATAAGCATGGGTGACAAACGATGAGTTAAATGACTCAACCACTAGTAAACACTATATAAGGACAGGGTGACTATGGAAAGAAAGATGTCTTTCAAGGTTCAGGAGCCCAGAAACAGGGCTAGAAAGCATGCCACCGAGATGGAGATACTATTAGCTTCCAGGAGACTAAAACTGCTCTAAGAAGCATCACTGAGAGTCCTACAGTTGTTCTGTTTCAACGGCCTTCTCATATCTTCCCACAGGCCAACAGACTCAGAAAACGAGAAAAGAAAGAAAATGAGAGACAGGGAAAAGAGGAAGGGGAGAAAAAATCCCACAAAAGTTCCAAGAAAAGATTGTGGAAAATAGTTACAACATATGAATTATAAACATTTTCAAATGTATATATAGTTTATATTAAATCCTTTAATCCAAGAATTAGTTCCTAGTTAAAATCAAGGTCTTGCCAATTTTTGTTATGTTAAAAGAATAAAACCAGGTGAAACTTCCCCAAGAAATTTTAGCGTGATATGTTGGGTGTTTGTTTGTTTGTTTAAAGTATCTACCTAGTTTCCTGAGATAAAACATTATTCTGGTAAGATTGTTATTACAGGACTGTAGGAGTTAACAAAGGAAAACAATTGCAAAGAGAAAAAATTTAAAATATATGCAAACCCCCCCCATTTTTCAAGATACTATGAAAAGAAATATTATTTAACAGAACAAGAAAAGAGATGATATTGCCCACGTGACTGTATTGACATAGCAAATCACATACAAACTCATGGGACTAAAGAGGCATTTGTAAGCAGAAAAGAACAAAAAAAAAAAATCAACGTTAATGGGCCTTCAATTCACACTCAGTAAATATTTACTGAACATTTGGTAAATGGTGGTAGAGAAATGTTAGCATCTTAACGCTAAATTTCTAAAAAAATATTAGTTAGCTAGATAAGTCTTCTTATTCCAGGATGACCTAGTGATCCACTGTAGTTTACATTTATTTTTCGAGAGTCGTGCGTTAAAATTATATGTATACTTTCCATGTGTCACTTTGAACCTCTCAAAGACCGACACGCAAAGCACCACAGTAACACCATGAAAGCTTCATGTTCATGTGAAAAAGATAAGCTTTCTTCCCTAAGCCATAAAACATAAAATTTAAAGAAGGATAAGTCAAAGACTCACCAATAAATGGCAAATAACTTTCATTTATAAAATAAAACACATGAAAATACTTGTCAGATAACCACGAAGTTGTCAAAAAAACACTAGCCGTAAAAGTTGATAAATCTAACTTCATTATGATTAAAATTTTTCAAGTAAGAACACTGAACTGAAGAAATAAACATGCAAGTCATGGGCTTGAAGAAAATAGTCATTGGAAACAGGTGCGGCGAACACCTTACCCATGGAATGAAGAAAGGATTCCTACAAGTCCATGGTCAATAGAAAAATGAGCAAATAAAAATGAACAAGATGTTTCTCAGAAGACACTTGAATGGTCAGTAACACAGAAAAATAAGGTCAATGTCATTGTAGCTAACAAAAAATGAAAATAAGTTCTAATTCAGTAGTGAATTATCACTTTAAACTCACTATAATGGGAAAAAACTAACCTGACATTGCTGGGATGACAATAAATAAATACATATAAACAAACAAACAAACAAACAAACAAATAAATAAATGGAACATGACATGCTTACTTAAGTGGTGGGAGTGAACATTTTTATGACCACTTTGGAAATCAATTTAACAGTTTTTCATAAAATCAAATATGTGTCCACTTTAAGACCTTAAAATTTTATTTCTTGGTATTTATTCAAGGGAAATAAAGATACATGCTCACGAAAATGTTTTATAGGAATGTTTTTAGCAGTTTTGTCATGGCTAGTCGCTAAGTGCCCTATTTGAAAGTTGATGAACAAATTGTAACCCATTCTTACAATGAAATGAGAATCTGAATGAACAAAACTCTACTCAGCCCTGACACATATGTCAACCTGGATTATCTCAGAGTGAGCAAAAGAAACCAGAGCAAGTTTACATAAATTGCACTCTTTCAGAAAGTAGACAGCCAAACCTAGGATAACGTACCAGAAACTACAACACCGCTTGCCCTAGGATAACAAGACTGCCAAGGTCAGCTGGGTGGCGGGAACCACTTTGAAGTGACTGAAGTATTCCATGTTTTATTGGGAGTTGTAGCACACTATCAACAAGCATCCAATTTCTGTAAATGCAACCCCATCCATCTGTATTTATATTCTGTTATTATCCAAATGACTTCTGTTCCTCAGGAGGTGGTGCTCTTTTTAGACATTGTGGAACTCTTAGGTTGCTAGATGTAGTGCTGCTAAGGGGTCACATGGGTACAGATCTCAAGGTTCACTGCCTGGCCTTCCCAGTCTCTCTAGGCTTCCTGATTCACTCAGGTTTGAGCAAGCTGCTGCTGTACAGTTGTAAACTGTCCCCACCCCTCCGACATTCCATTCTCTGAGCCATGTCTACTGCCAGGAGTACTGTATCCACTCCAACCATGAATAAATCCTTCTTCTTACATCTATATTAAAAGAAATTGGATTAGACCCAAACTTTTCTATGAGATGCTCCCCATTATAATATTTTGACAATATTGTAAGAACTTTCCAACTACTACTCACAATGCAAATAATTAGAAGGAACCGTTTGAGTTATACTTAGCATCATGTTACTGTTTTATAATTTAATAGTACACAACTCTTTAATGAGTTCCAGTTGACAGTCAATGAAGATCAAAGTCAAGGGCTAACAAACTGGCCTCAGATATCATATGTTGTGTTATTCAAGGGTTCAATTGTCAACATTGCTAGCCTCACCTTCAACCACAATAGCATTACTATATTTGTGTTATTACATTTTCTTACTAAACTATTCTAATTATATACTTTTAAATTTTTTTACATCCTTCTAACTTTTTTATAACTTCATCTCCACCAAAACACACTTAGACTTTCAGGACACCCACAAGCACAGCAGAATTGTAGAAGTTATCTTTGTAAAAATGACCATAGGCCATTGCAAAATGAGTACCAAAAAACAGAGTTAAGTACCATGGATACCTTTTTTTTTCAATTTTAAACAACTCCTTCTTTATCATTGGCATAAAAATGACTTAAAACTTGTGAAATTCACTTAATCTTTGTGAAAATTCCACATTCTATTCCAGCGTCAATTTGTCTTAATTATTTTCTCCTCGGCAATCTAAGCTAAACATGGGGATCTTAACATTCTCTGAGAGAAAATTTCACCCTATATTTAAATCTAGGTTTCATGCCAAATGAGTTTATAAGATGAAGTAATGTCATGACTACAATTGTACAAAATTAATATAGTAAACACATCACACACATCCTTAAATGTAAGAGGCAGGTATTCAGTATGAGTCTTTTTTACTTTATATTCTTTGTTGGCACAAATTACAGATACTAAGAATTTTTTTTCCCAAGATGAGACTGCAGGACCAGAACAACTGATGAAGATCATGAGACCGCATGGACCTTGCTGACAAGAGCTCTACGAACACTTTGCTTCAAGCTCAGAAATTACAGAGTCCCAGCTGTTCAAATGTCGGCTAGAAGCAAGGGCTTGGATACGTTCCATCTGGCTGAACTTTAATGGTATAAACAAGAATAAGGCAGCAGTCAAGGGAAGAACGTTGCATGACTAAATAATCCTCAAATGTAGGAAAAGATAGGCACCCGTCTGTAAGGCCGAAGCAAAATGAAATGCAGTGACAGACAGAAAATTAGAGCTAAGCATAAAGCATCAGCAAGATTATCCTTTAGCTCAATATTCTATCTAAAATAGTCCTGCATTTATTTATGCGCTATCTCTTCTTCCTAAAAGTGGGTGTTCATCATGATTGGCTTGCTTGTTCCCAAGAGTAGGAATGAGTATACAAGAAGGATATCTTTTCTATACAATTCACCCATGATGGTCCAGGGTAAATAAAGTGAATGACCACTTCATTTTAAAGCAATTTACAGGCAAAACTGGAAACCTGGGCCACTATCATGGTGACAGGTGGGCAGAATCAGGATCACTGTTAATTCTTTATCTTTTCCCTTCATCCTCCAGTGTGCCTTTCATTGCAATCTCTTTTTTTTTTTTAACCATGTCTTTTCAGTAGCTTTCTCCCTGATCTGCCTTCCCAATCAGTTCATTTCAGAAATCTTCTCCTCTTCATACTTTCCCTAGTGTTGTTCCTCCTGTGTTTGGGCAGAATAAATAATTCTTTCTACCCCTTCATGCCCATATAATGAAGTTTGTTCCTTTTGTGAACAATGGCACATATACTGTGTAACAAATAAAATAACTATTACCCAGTGATTATCTTAAACATCATCTTTTAAAAGAGTATTCTAGAAATTTTTGAAAATTATATTTCAAGTAGCATTCTTTTTTATTTTCAGTTTTCTATTTCTAATAATCATGTTTCTTTTTAACTGGGAACATTTTTTCTTTTGTCTTTGGCATGCTTTAAGGTCATTAATGAGGATTTATAAAACTCATCTCCTAGGGTAATCAGAACTTAGGGCAACTGAGTATAAGCAAGGATGATACCACTGAAGAACAGCAATAGGGTCAAGACAAGTAACTATACAGAGTACTCAGAGTTATACCAGCCCCCTAGAGGAGAAAAGGCAAGCACAGGGCATTATTACAGTGTGGCAAGCAGGATCCCTCGTGACTGCACAATGCCACTAATCAGCAGGTGCTGTGACTGCAGTTGAGCCAAAAAAAAATCAATATTCGCTGGACAGTAATAATGATCTCAAGGCACACAGCATCTAACGCTGCACAGGACAAGAGTACAGAAAAATTATAGGACTGGCTCAGGTTCATTGTGGTATCATGACAGGTTTCCCACTCACGTTTCTGGGAAGAAGAACTAGAACTAGTAGAGTTCTAACAGGTTTTTCGTATAAGCTGGCTCTCACCTAGGATTTTGTTGAAATGTGAAATATGAGCCTTTTCCACCAGCCCCCCTCTGCCATGTACTTTCCAGTTCAGACAGGGAAACTACTGCAACAGTTATTAGAACAGATGAGACCAGAATGTGGGGAGGCACCATTGCCAGGGAGGGCAGCAAATGGTCATGGGGTTCTTAGGGTGATGACACACAGACCTCATGAATACCCTCCAGAAGTGTGTGAAATATAAAGAAAGACTCATTCAGAGAATGACCACTTACATATTTTAATGCTAATTTTATCTTTTTCCTGCTGAAAGATAATAACCATTGGTTTTGAACATGGGTTTTTCACTAGCCTTAGTTTCCCATTTCTGCAGCAATTCTTATCTGTATCATTTATGCTATGTAGAATAAGTTTTGACAATAATAAGCCAATCATCAATTTTAGTAAACTTTAAGATTGTTTATAACATAAGCATCACAAATAATGCAGAGATAAAAAGTGGAGTGGCATATACTGGTCTTTTTGCATAAACTATTGAACTAAAACAGTGTTGCTTAGTTCAATAGCACCTGTTTTTAATTTTAATAAATACTATTCTTTCCCAAAATAGTAAAAATTTGTATCTTGAGTTATTCCACTTACAATGCATGCCATCAGCTTTTTTATTTTACTTCATTTCACAAGCTGAAAAGTGAACACCAATTTAATTTTCCTCCCACTGATATTACCAAAACCTGGCATTTTAAAGTATTTATTGGCCATTTGATTTTTTCTTAAATCTTTATACATGTCACTGAACACATTTCCATTGCACTGTGTAACTTTTCACCATGATCAAATGAAAACCAAGTGCCCTTAATATGAAGCATATATTAACCAAGCTCAAATAAAATCTCTTCCCTATTTTTTGCCAAGTTCTTTCTAAAGTCAGCAATCTCTCTCACATGGGAACACTATACTCCCCCATCACAGAATACAGTTCTATGAAATGAGAAACAATAGGTCCATCTGCATTGTAGTAATTTCAAGAGAAATCCTTCAAGGATACTGCTCCAAGATGATGGGCCTTTGCATCAGGCCCGATAAGAGTCTTCTAGCTCACACATGTGGTTCTTACAATCCACCCCTCCCATCTTTACATACTTACACACTGCAACCCTGCTCATCCTCTCAGGTGGCCCAAAGGAGTTTTCTCATTATGAGATATGATTAATAAACTGTAGCAATTTTTAAACATTTTCACTAAAGAAGGAGAAGGAGGAGGAGAAGAAGAAGACAACTTTTAAGGACAGAAGAGAAAGTGAAATTTCATTTTAAAGGTTGAACACAGTGAAGGGATTCACCAACTGAAAAAAAAACATTTAAAAAAATAAATCAGAAAATCTTAAGTTAAGAAAACATCTTTGAATGCCATATTCTGCAGATCTCTTAAGATTTTTTGATATCAAGACATGTCAGCTCCTGACAGCACCCCCTATTCTACTCCAAGTAGAAGATGAGCATCGAAGAATCTCCAGTGGGAGATGATTGAATTGGTGGTAAGCCTTTCTCTTGACAAGAAAAACCCCTTGCTTAAACTGTAGACAGACTGCTGTCTAAAAAGGACAAAACGTGGAAGCAGGTAAGTCGACAGCCTAGCTCTGCCAAGACAGGGTAGGTAAGTCCTTCATAATTCCTGCTCTACAGTCAATGTCTGTCACAGAAATGGGGCCAAATGGCTGAAGATTGATGCTGTAATGTATGGAGAGAAAATGGGAACTGTCCAGGCAGCCACTGGTATGTCATTTCTTAGTTTTGGAAGCTGCAGGCCCTGCACTTCCTATATAATCAGATATATTTATCCCTCTCAGGTCTCTGAAGTGGTTGAAGAATAGATAGCTAGAGTCTCATAGTTAAATTTTGAGTTGTTTAGGAATCAAAAGGGTGTTCTGGATCTAAGAAGATATTTTTAAAATTGTGAGGCAAGTTAGTATGAAAGCTGAGTTAGATATAAAACTTTAAACTCATGGAGATGGTTAGATAGTAGAATGTTAAAGTCAGGTGCCAAATACATATGGACTGGACATTGGGAATGTATGCTAAGCCATATAACTCACATAATTGTGGCCTATTTATTTCTGTTGTTTTGTATTGTATTTATAGTTATAAGAAAAAGAACCATTTGTTGTACTTAAAGGGAGAGCTGTTGGGGGGAAAAAGAAATACCTTGAACTAAAAAAAAAAAGGGAAGAGGATGGGGGTTGAGGGGGAGGAGGGTAGAAGGGTGGGACTGGAGGGGGGAGTAGGGAGGGGATTGCGATTGAGATGTAACTTGAAGAAATAAAAAATAAATTATTTTAAAAAAAGAAGAAAAAAAAATAAATCAGGTAGGAGCAAGGCAAGAGAAAATGTCCTTCTGGGATGAGTGACAGCACATGCTAGGTTGAATGACCAGATCTAAAGCTGACATAGAAGCTTCTTCTAAAGCATTTAATGGAGATTGGAAGTCTGATATCTGTCAATTAAATGCCAAGGAACCAAATAATCCAATCAAAAAATGGGGGGGGGTGGAGCTAAATAGAGAATTCACAAAGGAGGAATCACTAATAGCCGAGAGACACTTGAAGAAATGCTCAACATCCTAAATCATCAGAGAAATGCAACTCAAGACGACTCTGAGATTCCATCTCACACCTGTCAGAATGGCTAAGATCAAGAGCTCAAATGACAGCACATGCTGTCGAGGGTGTGGAAAAAGGGGAACCCTCCTCCATTGCTGGTGGGAGTGCAGGCTTGTGAAACCACTATGGAGGTCAGTCTGGCCATATCTTAGAATACTTGGAATAGCTTTGCCTCAGGACCCAGCCATACCACTTCTGGGTATACACCCAAATGCCTCTTCACGGAATCATAAGGAAGTTTCCTTATCTATGTTCATAGCAGCATTATTTGTAATAGCTAGAAACTGGAAACAACCCAGATGTCCCTCAACCGAAGAATGGATTTAAAAACTGTGGTACAACTGCACAATGGAATATTACTCAGCTATCAGAAACAATGAAATTATGCAATTTGCATCCAAATGGATGGAACTAGAGAAGCTCATCCTGAGTGAGCTAACCCAGAATCAGAAGGACGTACATGGCATCTATTCACTTATAGTAGGATTTTATCTATATAGTACAGGATATCTATACTACCACCAACTCACCAAAGGGAACATGGACATAGACTTTTTTGTTGGTTTGTTTGTTTGTTTTCTCTCCCTGGCAATGAGACACTTTTCACTGGTGGTACTGCCTTGTAGGCCCCCAGTGTATGAGGATGCTCTACGCCCACATATGACTTCTGAACTGGGGTGAGGGACTGTTATGTAGGGACACTCCACTCCAGAGGAGTAGGATGGAAGGATTAGGGGGTAGAGGGTGGGAGGGCGGGGCTGCTAAGGGGGGAAAGAGGACAATATGATGGAGATGTAACCTGAAGCAACAAATAAATACATTTATTTATTAAAAAAATATCAGAGTATTCTGACCCTCTGACTTCTACCACAGGGAAATTTTATTATTTCATTGACAACCCTATTTGTCGTTGTCATTGTTGTTGTTGTTGTTGTTGTAAATTAAAAGCTCTCCATTTCCTCATGGCTTTTGTACACAGAAGAAAATAAATGTTAGATTTCAATTTTTGGTTACCAGTTATAACAAAAAAAAATTTTTGTGCATCATATTCAACAACAATAACAACAAAATTAAAAGTCCCTAAAAACCTTCATGGCAAGTTTCAGTAAATAAAAGGCAATTCTATGATGCACAGAAATTGAAGTTCAGAAAGTCCCCAACCTGGTAATTCCATCTTCATCTACTTCTCCCGAATAGTCATTTCATAAGGCACCTAGACACGAGCAGAGCAATCACTCTGGAAAATTCACAAAATTCTTGATATTGCATAGGCCACGCTCCCATAGAAATGGATTCACTCTTTGGTTTCCTAAACTTCATTCTAGAAGGATCCTTCCATGTGCAAAAGTAAACACAAATTAAATTTTCTTTTTTTTATTTTCACATTCTTTTTTCTTTTTTTTTATTTAAATACTTTATTTTTTTTCTTCAAGTTACATCTCAGTAACAAACCCCTCCCTATTCCCCCTTCCTATCCCGCCCTTCCACCCTCTTCCCCCCAGAAGTTTCCCCTTTCAGTCCAACAGATGGTTCCTTCTCTTTTAACAGTAAGTATTATACAAAACAACAGATATAAATATGCCACATTTATGAGAGTTAAATGGCCCAGTATACCTTCCCAATGTCCAGTTTATACATATTTGGCCCCTGACTTTAACATTCTACTTTCTAACCATCTCCATGAGTTTAAAGGTCTATATGTGACTCAACATTCACACTAACTTGCAACACACTTTTAAGAGTATCTTCTTAGATCTATAACACCCTCTTGATTCCTAAACAACTCAAAATTTAACTATAAGACTCTAGCTGTCTATTCTTCAACCACCTCAGAGACCTGAGAGGGATAAATATATTTGCTTATATAGGAAGTGCAGGGCCTGCAGCTTCCAAAACTAAGAAAGGACATACCAATGACTGCCTGGACAGTTCCCATTTTCTCTTCATACATTCCTGCATCAGCCTTCAGCCTTTGGGTCCTGTTTCTCTGACAGACATTTGTTGTAGAGCAGGGATTATGAAGGACTTACCTAACCTGTCTTGGCAGAGTTAGGCTGTCGACTTCCCTGCTACCAAGTTTTGTCCTTTTTGGACAGCAGTCTGTCTGCAGTTGGTGCAAGGGGTTTTTTCATGCCAAGAGATAGGCTTGCCACTAATTCAACCATCTTACAGTGGAGGTTCTTCGATGCTTATCTTCTACTTGGAGTAGAATAGGGGGTGCTGTCAGGCGC
>CAJQZJ010004748.1:6481752-6535121 GCA_907164525.1 Lophiomys imhausi | reverse complement strand
AGTAGGGAGGGGATTGTGATTGAGATGTAACTTGAAGAAATAAAAAATAAATTACTAAAAAAAAAAGATTCTTTCAAGAACATCTCTGAGTGTCAGACATCATTCTAAGTACAGTCTGGGGGTGGCAGTGGGCAGCTAATCTCTGCTTTCACAGAGGTTTCATATCTGGGCATATGATTTGTTGTGGAATGTGTGGAATATGTCTAGTGGAGACAAATAGAATGAAGAATACTGAGTGAACTGGAATAGGAATGTAGGACTCGGTGGATTTTCATGTTGACAAGAGACCTTTGGGTAGAAATCCAAAGACTGTGAAAGACTGAACTATATGATTAAAAGTCCAGAAAAAGTTTCAGACAAGAGAAACAAGGGCTATATGTGCCACGGGCAGGGGGTTTCAGATGAATGGAGGAGCTAGGAGGTCACAGGCTGGAGTGGAATGAAATGACAGGAAGGAGTTCAGCAGTCAGATCACACAATCACACAACGAGCAGTGTGTTGTGTCCAGGGGCACACAGTTCTAGGGAGGGAGTATATTTGAATTGCTATTGTTTTATTTTGCTGTGTTTTATGTTTAGTGATAACTTTTTTTTATTTTGAGATATTAGGATATTTGAAGAAGGTTTAAAGCCCTACAAATTTACTATGTCAGGGGAAGAGACACATAGTTACACTTTTTTTTTAAGCTTTTACTATTCCATAGGGTTCTTAGAACTTCGAATCATCTCCACATAACCCAGCTTCCATGTTCTTACTCAGTGAGATATATCCCAACATTGACATCTGTGTTACTGTGATCCTAAATAATGCAGAGGTCCTGACACTACACCACTCAGCCTCACTGGCTCTTCCTACACCTTCCTTTATGATAAAATCCCATGGTGTTCTCTTATGACTTTTCTGTTTCTTCTCTGCTTCTTGAAGCTAGCTAAATCTGCATTAACCCCTGGATTATCATAAAAAAGTGGGTTTATGCTACTGAACCCTATAGTCACATCCTGCTTGTGCTACTGAATCCTATAGTCACATCTTAGTATGTGTAGGAGAACTCTTATTGTTACTGAGGTGACTAATATTCCTTCCTTCTGGAGCTAATTTCTTTACCTGGTTCTGCCTCTAGGTCGCTCTCACTCCATGTTAGTGACCATGTTGACCCTTCTTCATCACTTTACTATTAGATTCAGAGTATTCAAAACAGCTGTTCTAGATTTACTGACCTCAACATCTTGAACTGACTTCCATCAATAACATTCTGTTGACCCTGAAGAAGTCATTGGGCCTTTCTGAGCTACAGGATGTCAAGGGCCTACCTCATACTGTGTTATGATAACCTCTGTGAAACCAGGTGGCAGTATAAACACTGAAATGTTTATAGAGCCTACCGCCCAAGACAAAACCACCCCTGGTCCCGAAATGAATAATCTTAGTTGACCTTGTTCTTCACAGAGAGTAGTCAACCATGCTGTACATGGAGGATAGAGAAAGCAAAGTGCTCATGCTAGGGATGAAGGGAGACTAGATACCAAGAGATGCCACAAGGGGATGCTGAGTAGAGTTAGTGTACAGCTGATCTGGGCACCTGAAACTCTGTTCTACTGCAGTGGTAGGACAAAGTACAGAAGTTCATACAAGAAGCAACAGCAATAACAAATAAATGGGTATGTTTGGCATTAGGTAGACAGTCTACATCTTTATACTACATTGGAAGGCTTTAATTTTTCATACAGGGGTAATTATAAGAAGCAAATTACTATAATATTTTGGAATCTCCTAAAGTTAAGCATTACAATTATTTTATGTGTTTAATTTTAATATTTTTAGTACTAGTATAACTTTAAAATTTGCTTAAAACCATGTATGTCGATGATTAGCATGGTTCCCAAATGCTAGTCTTTGATTAGTGGGATGACACAAAGGTTCTGACATGGGAATTGTGGTTTGAGAAAATCTTTTCTCCGACTTCTTAGTCAGAACTTCTAGTGGTGTCCTGTAAAATTAATAAAACTAAAATTACATTTCTTATTCTATTATCAAATAAATGTCTAAAATTACATTTCCTATTCTATCTCTCTCATGACAGTACAATGCTAATCAAATTAAAGAAAGCTTATGAACATGCAATGAGTATTTTTTCTACCAGTAGGCTAGGAGATAAGCAACAGATAGATCTCCTGATATGTTGCTTAAAAAAAAAACTACAATATCCCAGTCATTTGATTTTTACCAATAAAGACTCAGGAGCCAGATGCTGGGGTGAAAGCCTTGCTAGCTCAGGGAGGCAGAGAAAGCATCCAGCTGAAGTTCCTTGTAGAAAAAAAAATATAGCTAATTAAACTATTTAACCAGTATTTATATTATCTTTAATTGGTCGGTGGTGTTAATCCTTAACCCACCATTATAAATGAATACACACAGACACCGAGTGGATCTTAACAAGCCTAGGCCTCAGTTATGCAATCCTAGCCCATCTAAGCTAGCTCATAACTCTATTACCCAAATATGACCCATATATACATACGTCCCTTTGGACTATTATTGATGTTCCAGGCTACGTGAAAGGATCTTCTTTAATCTACCCCATCGTGTGTCTTCCTTGTTTACTCCTGGCTTCTTCTCCGGCCTTCTTCCCAAGATGCTCTGTATCTCTCTAAAAAGCCTGTGAACCTTAGTCCTGCCTACCTCTGTCTTTGCCTAATCTCCAGGCCTCACCATTTATTTAACCAATCAGAGTCAATTAAGAAACAGACAGCAAACAGGACCAATTAACATTTAGAATGCTTAACACCACCCCATCAGTTCCTATTCAGGTGAAAACCCTAGAGGAAAAAGCCCAGAGCTAAAAAGCCAAAAGCCCAAAGCTAAAAAGCTTCTTCTTCTTCTTTTCCATGCCATTTAAATGCCCTCCTTTCTTTTCTTTTCTTTTTACTGTTTATTTATTCCTTCAATTTATATCTCCATCACAGTCCCCTCCTTACACCCCTACTGGACTCACACTTTCACCCTCCTACCCTCTACCCCTTCTCCCACTTACCCTACTCCTCCTGTGTAGGGTGTCCTACATATCAGCAACTTCAGTTCAGCAGCCATATGAGGGCTAAGAGCTTCCTCTTGCAGTGAGGGCCTACATGACAGCTCCACTAGGGCTATGTATGCCAGTAACAAGTAACGAAGTCTATGTTCCTGTTCCTATCAGTCTGTTGGTTGTATGATAGTCATCCTATACTATATGGCTAAAATTCAGTAATAAGTGAAATAGATGCCATGTGTATCTTTCTGGGTCTGGGTTAGCTCACTTAGGATGAGCTTTTCTAGTTCCATTCATTTGGCAGCAAATTGCATGATTTCCTTGTTTCGGATGGCTGAGTAGTATTCCATTGTGTAAATGTACCACAGTTTTTTTATCCACTCATTGGTTGAAGGACATCTGGGTTGTTTCTAATTTCTAGCTATTATAACTAAAGCTGCTATGAACATAGTTGAGGAGATGTCCTGTGGATCGGTGAGGAATCATTTGGATATATACCCAGGAGTGGTATGGCTGGGTCTTGAGGTAGAGCTATTCCAAATTTTCTAAGATATCGCCAGACTGATTTCCATAGTGGTTGTACAAGTTTGCACTCCCACCAGCAATGGAGGAGTGTACCCCTTTCTCCACAACCTCACCAGCATGTGCTGTCATTTGAGTTTTTGATCTTAGCCATTCTGACAGGTGTGAGATGGAATCTCAGACTCATCTTGAGTTGCATTTCTCTGATGATTAAGGATGTTGAGCATTTCTTCAAGTGTCTCTCCACCATTAGAGATGTCTCTTTTGTGAGTTCTTGGTTTAGCTCTAAACCCCATTTTTTTGATTAGGTTATTTGGTGTCTTGGTGTTTAATTTCTTGGGTTCTTTACAAATTTTGGATATTAGCCTTCTATTAGATATGTGGTTGGTACAGATCTTTTCCCAATCTGTAGGTTGCCATTTTGTACTAGTGACAGTGTCCTTTGCCTTACAGAAACTTTTCAGTTTCAAGAGATCCCATTTATTGATCTTTGGTCTTAGACCCTGAGATATTCGTGTTCTGTTCAGGAAGTTGTCTCCTATGCCAATGAGTTTGAGGCTTTCTCCCACTTTCTGTTCTATTCAATTTAGTGTGTTGGGCTTTATGTTAAGGTTTTTGATTCACTTGGACTTAAGTTTTGTGCAAGGTGATAAGTATGGGTCTATTTGCATTCTTTTATGTGTTGACATCCAGTTGGACCAGCACCATTTGTTGAAGATGCTGTCCTTTTTCCATTGTACGGTTTTGGCTTCTTTGTCAAAAATTAAGTGACCGTAGGAGTGTGGGTTTATTTCTGGATCTTCAATTCAATTCCATTGATCAACTGGTCTGCTTCTATACCAGTACCATGCTGTTTTTATTACTATTTCTATGTAGTGTAGCTTGAAATCTGGAATGGTGATACCTCAAGATGATTTTTTTATTTTACAGTATTGATTTAGCAATTCTGGGTTTTTTGTTATTCCTATGAAGTTGAGAATTCTTCTTTCAAGGTCTGTAAAGAATTGCATTGGTATTTTAATAGGAATTGCACTGTATATATATATGGCTTATGGTAGGATGGCCATTTTATTATGTTGATCCTACCTATCCTTGAGCAAGGGAGATCTTTCCATCTTCTGATCTCCTCTTCAATTTCTTTCTTCAAGGACTCGAAGTTCTTATCATACAGCTCTGTTACTTGTTTGGTTAGAGTTACCCCCAGGTATTTTATGTTGTTTGTGGCTATTGTGAAGGGTGTTATTTCCCTGATTTCTTTCTCAGCTCATTTATCTTTTGTATAAAGAAGGGCTACTGATTTTTTTGAATTAATTTTGTATTCAGCCACCTTGCTGAAGGTGTTTATCTGTGGTAGGAGTTCTCTGGTGGAATTTTTCAGGTCACTTATGTATACTATCATGTCATCTGCAAATAGGGATACTTTGTCTTCTTCCTTTCCAATTTGTATCCCCTTAATCTCCTTTAGTTGTCTTATTGCTCTAGCTGGAACTTCAATAACTATGTTGAAGAGATATTGGGAGAGTGGGCATCCTTGCCTTGTCCCTGATTTTAGGGGAAATGTTTCAAATTTCTGCCCATTTAATTGATGTTGGCTACTGGCTTGCTGTATATTGTCTTTATTATTTCTAGGTATGGTCCTTGTATGCCTGCTACTCTAGGACTTTTAGTATGAAGGGGTGTTGGATTTTGTCAAAATCTTTTTTAGCATCTAGCGAGATGATCATGTGGTATTTTTCTTTCAGCTTGTTTATATAGTGGATTACGTTGATGGATTTTCATATGTTGAACCACCTCTGCATTCCTTGGATGACTCCTACTTGATCATGGTGTATGATACTTTTAATGTGTTCTTAGATTCGGTTGCAAGTATTTTATTGAGTATTTTCATGTCTATATTCATGAGGGAAATTGGTCTGAAATTCTCTTTCTTTGTTGGGTCTCTGTGTGGTTTAGGTATCAGGGTGATTGTTGTCTCATAGAATGTGTTTGGCAGTGTTCCTTCTGTTTCTATTTTGTGGAAGAGTTTGTAGAGTATTGGTATTAGCTCTTCTTTGAAGGTCTGGTAGAATTCTGCGCTGAAACCATCTGGCTTTGGGCTTTTACTGGTTGGGAGACTTTTAATGACTGTTTCTATTTCCTTAGGGGTTAAAGGACTGTTTAATTTGTTATCCTGATCTTGATTTAACATTGGTAGGTGGAATTTATCAAGAAAATTGTCCATTTTGCTTAGGTTTCCAAATTTTGTGGAGTACAGGTTTTTGAAGTAAGACATAAATATTCTTTGGATTTCCTCAATGTCTGTTGTTATTTCTCCCTTTTCATTTCTGATTTTGTTGATTTGGGTATTTTCCCTCTGCCTTTTAGTTAGTTTGGCTAAGCGTTTGTCTATTTTGATGATTTTTTTTCTAAGAACCAACTCTTGGTTTTGTTGATTCTTTGTATTGTTCTTTTTGCTTCTAAGTTGTTAATTTCAGCCCTAAGTTTGATGATTTCCTGACATCTGCTCCCCTTGGGAGTGCTTGCTTCTTTTTTTTTTAGCTCTTCCAGTTCTACTGTTAAGTTGCTAATATGAGCTGTCACAATTTTCTTTTTGAAGGCACTCAGTCCTGTGAACTTTCCTCGTAGCACTGCTTCCATTGTGTTCCATAAGTTTGGGTACGTTGTGTCTTTGTTTCTGTTGGATTTTAGGAAGTCTTTTTTTTTTTTTTTGGTTTTTTGAGACAGGGTTTCTCTGTGTAACAACCCTGGCTGTCCTGGACTTGCTTTGCAGACCAGGCTGGCCTCGAACTCACAGAGATCCGCCTGCCTCTGCCTCCCAAGTGCTGGGATTAAAGGCATGCGCCACCACGCTCGGCTTGATTTTAGGAAGTCTTTGATTTCCTTCTTTATTTCTTCCCTGACCCAGTATTATTGAGTAGTTTTTCAGTTTCCATGAGTTTATTTGCTTGAAAAATGTTGCCCTTATCTCCTTGTTTTCCTCGGCTTTAACTTCTCTACAGGTACAAGGAGTTTTACAAAGTCATTTCGTTTAGATTTGTTTGTGAAATCTCATGAGATTCAAATAACACTTGTGATAGATCAAAAAAGCTTTTCATGAATTTTACATAATAAAGAATAACCATGTTATACAATCACATCATATGATCCTTAGATTGTTGAGCTTAGATATAGGCATTCCTCTGTATACATTTGAAGAAACCAAGTTTCAAAACCTACTCAGTTGCACGGTCACGGTATTATTTTCAGAGAGGAGAGACTGATTTACTTTCTAGACCTAGTTATCTATTGATATTTGAGAAGGCACTTAATTTGTCTACTTTATCTTTTTACAGTTTCTCCTCTAATACAAAAATAGTTCTATGGTTTTGCCTGTCAACTTGGTTGAAGTGTTCAGCAAATGGCACAGTGAACTCGAGAAAGTATTCTGAGTATCTCAAGTGAGAAGTTTATCAAGACAAAAGTTAGGACTATGGGTCAATCATGTAACTTGACATTTGACCGAAGTGGCCTGCATGACTTAGGATTGACCTGACTGGGGTGATCTGGATTGAAAAATGACAGAAAGGTTTACAAGAGAGCTGTGATCAATTGGGGCATATGCTCTTATTGGAGACATACCAACAACAGTCTAGAGACTAGGTGTGTTTATTATCTACAGAATTCTATCGTGTGTCCATGAAGGAAGAGGAGGTGCACAGGTCCTGTGGGTAAGAAGTCTGTAAGGAGGCAGTCTCGGCTGCCACCATGTGGTAGGAGAAAGGTGTGGTTGATAGTTTCTGCTTGCAATGTCAACACCCACCCAAGGAGCTTCAGTGGGGTTTTTTTGGTGGCGGTGGTGGGTACACACTGGTTCTAGCTAAAGACCGACCATTCACCAACATCCATGCTAATATCAAGGAAGGCTTTGTTGCTTGTCTGAGCCTGACCCAGGGAAGGTCCTGTCATTCCCACCAGGTCTGAGGCATCAGTGCCCTGGATATGGCCGTGCTCACGTCAATAACACACATTCACTCGGGGTGTCTTTGCTCCTCACATATGGAGGAATAAAATAAGCTGCTAATTGTCAGGAAACTGAATTCCATGACTATATAGCCTACTGCATTTCCAATGCCATTTTAAGATACTTCCATGCCATATTGAATTTAGTTCTCTTCATGTTTATTCGTGTCTTCATTTACAATAAATGAGATTCAGGTTTAGCATGAAAACCTAATTTGCTTAAGATTATACAAGTGCCAAAGGAGGAATCTAAAATACAACATGATTTTGGACTTCTCACTTGCAAAGTTAGTGACAAAGCACTGGACTTCTGAAGATGATTACCTTGAAATTATGACTCCAGTGTTAACACATCCATCATTGTCTAAAACCTTTGAGCTACAAAACTAGAAGATATTCAAAATTGTGTCTAGCTCTTAATCATGAAACTCTTTCATATATAATAATAAATTGGACTTTAGAGTGGTAAAGGTGCCAGTGTAGAGAACTCTACTACAGAGAGACCCACTGCTGATCTCAGCTTCAGGTGCTTATTGAAGGCACGTCCCCAAATTCTCCCAGAATCAAGTACAAAAGGAGGGGTCTGTAAACTCATTATGAAACTTCATATATCCTATAAATTAAAAAACAATCAAGTGGTATTGTACTTTAGAAATATAGTTAAAATGTAAAAAGTAATTTTACTCTGTTAAAGTAATAGCTATTACCTTCTTGCTGGTTTTTCTCTCTCATTTTAGATCTACACAGTAGAAAAAGGACCAGTTTTTCTTCTTTCCATTAATTATTGCAGCTTGTTATCTTGTATAGTGCCTAGAAGTTAAAAGTACTCAAAAAGTTGTGTGAAGAATTATTTACAAGTTAAGCTCAATAAAGTTATTGTATGTGTGTGTGTGTATGCATGTGGGTATGATAAAATTTGGGGAGCAATAGTAATTTTCATATCTGCATGTTGATGTGCAATGCAAATCTTCATGCTTGTTCTATTGTTGAGAGGAGAGCTTATGAAGCATTAAAAATGGAAACCAGAGGAGATGGAGGATTTGCTCACCACCTCACACTTAGTAAATCTCCAGATACTAGTCTTTTGAATTCTCAGTTCTTTGCATCCTGCTAAACTATCACATTAAGAATGGATTCCCACAGCTAACTTTATTGTTAACAGCATTTGCTAAATTTGCTGAAGACTTCACAACCTTCTTGCCATAGCCACTTCAGTACTCAGGTTATAGGTAGCTTCTGGATATGTTTAAGTTATACAAAGTTTAGATATTACCAGTTTTTTTTAACGTCACATGATTCTTTTATGATTTTGAGATCCCTTTACAGACACTAAAAAGAATCATTTTGCTTAGAGGTAAGAAACATATTTAATGATTTTCTATACTTTATAAAACCAAAGAGTACCAAAATAGGAAAAGTTACACAATGAGACCCATCTGGCCCTCTCACCCATGAAGGTAGAAAGGACAAAAGGAGAGAGGGGCAGCGCAATGAGAAGAAAACATTTCCTCCCAAAGGCTCCTCTGAGCGTGTGTGTATAAACATGAAGAGGGTGTCTAAGAAAACAGGGCAGTGAGCCCATCCATGTTGAGAGTGCCGACGTATTGAAACACATGTGGTCTGAACAGTATTCCTAAAATCACAGAAGAAGGACAGATGGGAGAGTTTGGGCCACTCAGGAGAAAATGAGAGCTGACAAAATTCTGCACAGTGTAGAAGCCAGAGAGAGTCAGCAGGCTGCCACACAGTTTTCTCCTGGAGGCTCTGTGGCTCTGAAGTAAGCATTTGGCAGCAGCCTGCGTCTGTGGGTGAAGTTCTCAGAGTTCACATGACTGTCATGTGGGCATCAAGAGAAACAGCTCCGTGGAGAGGGTAAAACCAGCACACTGCTTCCACATCATTTAATTTTCTATGTAATAGCCTCACCAAGTAATACGAATGCTTTCTTGATTATATAGATTTATGATGTAATTATATCAGTGTTTTCAAACAGAGAACATCACACCGATGAAGACAAGCAGCAGGGACTGCTTTTCCACATTCAGCAGTGTTGGCTTAGGTCAGGGAGCAGCAGTGGTGGGGTGCTGCACAACTTCCAGAAGGGCAAAAGGAAGGGAGCATGTGAAGTGAAAAACATTGTTCACATTTTGTGTTTGGAAGTGAAAGCATGATTTACACGAAAAACTACAAAACTGAAGGCAATGGGTAGCGAATCCAAAGATTCTAGTGATCTGCTTTAAAGGAACACATTAGGTCAGCTAAAAAAAAAAAAAAAAAAAATAGGGGTTGTTTTTATTATTCGTGAAATGCAGAGGAATCCCTTTTAAGTTTGAGAAACTGGTTGAATTGAAATAAAGTGAACATGAAAGATAAAGTATTTGAACCCCAGATTGATTGGTTACAGTGAAGCAGGGATAGTTACATCCTTGAAGTCTTAGTCCGTGGATCCCTACATTGGAAATAATCAGGTATATCTGTAGTGTTAAATAATCTTATTATATTAACACAAAAACGGAGGTAACACTGTGTAAAGTCCTAAATGCATGCACTTACCAAACAGTAAGCCATTGTCATCCCTCTGTCTCTCTGTTCTTGTATTTGTTCATCTCCACAGTCTACATTTGTCCATACTTATGAATCAACCCAAAACTAAATAGAAGGCCATCTACTTCTTCTTATCTCCCTTTCTTGATGCCACATCAGCTCTCTTCCCTTTACTGTGAGACCTCTTAGTCCATACTCACTGGCTCCACTTTCCAAAATCCTCTTAAGTCTCCCCTCTCTGCAACTATCTGCCATTGGACACATGTGCTTGAGTCTCTGCATGTCCCTTGACTAACACCTACACTAACACACACACACACACACACACACACACACACACACACACACACACACATTTCAAGAATTTTCTTTTATCATCCCCCCAAGAAATGTTCTGCCTTGATTAGGTCGAAATATTCGCCCGCCACCCGCTCCAGCAATCTGTGCTTTCCAATTGCTATCCTACATGGCAATTTTAGTCTGTCTGTGTGTCTGCATTGATAGAGGAAGAAAAGAATCTTTCACTCACAATGTGCTGCAGCATGTGCAGGACTTGGTTCCTACTGTGTGTGTTCAATATGGGTATGTTGACATAATTCCTTTGTGAACTAAAGGTACTTTCATGTATGTGATGTAGCACAGTGGAGAAAAAAAATGCTATTTACAGGGTTGTCACTTAATGATTGTGGCTCTTATCAAGCATTAACTTCCTTTCTTAAGTATGTGAGAAATGTCCAAAGAACATCTGCTTTCTTAAAGATTAGCATAAATATTTAAAACAGCTCTGGAGCTACATATCACTGCAAGTGTCATAAGGTACAAATGAGTGAGAGAGCTAACATCTGGCCAGCCTGGAAACATGCTTAACTTTTGTATTCAGATGCATTGCATAACTAAACTTGTCTAAATTCCAGACCAGAAATTTATTATTTGGAAGCAAGATGAAACCAAAACACAAGCCTCTTAAACCTAAACATAAGGTTGTCAAAGGAGGGACAATGAAAACATGTCCATCCTGAGAGTCCTGCAGGAGGAGAAAGGCCATCTTTTACTGTTTTTAATGAGTGCTGCAATCCAATAGAAATTTGGCAGATTATTTTTTTCATAGAGTCCTAAGAAAAACAGCAAACATGTGATAAATATCCACATTTTACCTAAGGTTTTCCACAATTAATATAATAGCCTCAATTCTGAAACATTTTAAATGCTTCTGCAAGTGTGGTACATTTAATACCTATGAAAAGTGGCAGTATAATATATAATAATCTTTTGCAATACAATTTAGAAAAGAGACTAATAATTTAAAATACCTTATTCATTTCTGACTCTCTGAGTTGCCTCTTGTTAGTCCCTGAAAGTGAAGTCTTCAGCAAATTTAGCAAATGCTGTTAACAATAAAGTTAGCTGTGGGAATCCATTCTTAATGTGATGAATTTAGCAGGATGCAAAGAACTGAGAATTGAAAGACTAGTATCTGGAGATTTACTAAGTGTGAGGTGGTGAGCAAATCCTCCATCTCCTTTCAATGGCAGCTTGCCCCTCTAGAAAACTCAAATACTAACACCTGTTCCCTTACTTGATACTCAGTTAATGAAATTATATAAATGCATAAATACTCATTTAAAGCTTTAAATGAATATAGACTAACTCATCAGTATGAATGATACACTGCAACTTTTAAAACACGTTATACATATATTTAAGTTTAACCACATACAGCCCCTGATTTCTCCATGAGAATTGTCTGCTATTACACTGAGCGTGAGGATTAATTAAGGTAACCAATGGTACCTCTCTTCCTTTGGGAAGCGATGTAGAATGTCTTGGACTCTTAGAGGTATCTGCCTCTCATAGGCCTCTAGTCAGTCTTAGACTCTCTCTTACTGCTGAGAAACATCCAAATGCCTACTCTGATCTCACAAACAGCTGTCTGATCTCAAAGAAGTCACTTCTTTGAAATCACTCATGGGCAGAGCCTTAAGGCTCTCCCATCACTAATGTCCCCAGAGGAAATAATACGGTTTGCCTGTAGGAGGCATTTCTTGGTATCCATAACTCTGTCATAAAATTATAAAGCTTATAAAATGATAAAGAATAAAAATGCATGCTTAATTTCCACACCATCTCACCGCAAATGGTAAGAATAGTTCTTGACCTTTGATGAGATGCTTCTCTCTCTTACTCTAGGATACTTTGTTGCCTGCTTTCACTACAGGCAGGTATGAAGTCCCTCATGGAGATAAATATACAGCAAGGTGTTCATCGCCTCTTACAGAATCTGTCCTTGAAATTAAGCTTGAGGACCCTTGCTGAGAAAGATATAGCTACCCTTTTTAGTTTTTTGTTTCCCATTCTTTATCCCAAAGAATTCAGAAGGAAGTCGTGTGTTAAGGGGGAAAAAATCTAGTGTCATCAAGCATTTTTTTTTGGTTATAAAATGTAGACTATAATTCTATGTACTTTATTTTTTAATTGCTTTGACTAATATCTACAATATTTCTCTTTGGAAGTTCCAAGAAATCAAGCCTGTATGGATTTTGACAATACTATAGTAATAGTATTTGACACATAGTAGGAAGTCAGAAATAGTTGTTTAAAGATAAATATAAATGAATCCTGGGAAAATATATCCAAAGTAACACCATATCCCAGGTTTTTGAGGGAAATGGTTGGTGGGCTCTATGGGTGGAAGGCATTTTATTTAGGCCCTTATAAACCTTGGTGTCAATGATTAGGAAAATACAATGGCCTAGCATCCAGCAATGAACAAAAGTAAACTCCTCATTCATGAAATGAAAAAACTGAGTCTAAGGACATGAACATTCCTTCAGTGAGGGAAGCCAGACACAGACACTCTGGATGATATGTTTCCATTTGTATGACATTTTAGAAAAACAGAACACAGGGACAGAAAACACATAAGGCACCAAGAGAGAGGAGAGTCGGTGGGAAAGGGTAACGATGCAAGAAAAGATGGAAGTGTTCTGTCTTTACAGCAGCTGAGGGCTCCATGACTGTGTGAACTTGCCAAAACTCGCTGACTGGTTGTTTAAGAATAATTATACTTATTAAATAAATGACATATTAATGAACCTGTCTTTAAAGAATAGATGTAGTCTGGTATGATGACACATGCTTGTGTTCCCAGTGCTGAGAGGCTGAGGTACAATGACCGTTGTGAGTTTGAGCCAGCCTGGGCTACAAGAGTGCACTTGTGTAAAAAACAGAAACAAGAGGATCCACAGAAAGAACAAAGTACACATCTGCTACATATGTGTAGGGGGTCTAGGTACAGCCCATACATGTCCTTTGTTTGGTGATTCAGTCTCTGTGAGACCCTGTGGGGCCAGGTTAGTTTACTTTGTAGGTCTTCATATAGTGTCCTTGGCCCTTCTGGCTCTCTCAATCCTTACCTCCACTCTTCTATAAGACTTCTCAAGCTCTGGCCCCCCTCTGGTTGTGGGTCTCCGTTTTGATCCACTGCTGGGTGGAGCTTCTCAAAGGACAGTTATGCTAGGCTTATGTCTGCAAGCATAGCTGAATATCATTAATAGTGCCAGGGGTTGGCTCTCTCCCATGGAGTGGGTCTCAAGTTGGACCAGTCATTGGTTGGCTATTCCTTCTATCTCTGGTCCATCTTTATCCCTGAACTTCTTGTAGGGAGGACAAATTTTGAATCAAAGGTTTTGTGGGTGGATTGGTGTCCCCCTTTCTCCAGTGGAAGTCCTTCCTTGTTAAAAGAGGTGGTCACTTCAGTCTCCATATCCTTAGCTGCTGGGGGTCTCAGCTAGGGTCACCTCCATAGATTCCAGGGAGCCTCCCATTCCAGAGATGCCCCCTCACCAATTTCTGTTCTTTCTCCCAGTCCTCTCTCTACTCACCCTCCCAACTGTGGATACACCTGATTCTAGCCCCTGTTCCCCTCTCCGCCCTTCTTCTACTCGGTTCCCTCCATCTACTGCAGATATCTATTTTAATTTTCCTTTTGAGTGAGATTCAAGCATCCTCCCTTGGGCTAACAATTTTAACAGGGGGCTGTCTCTGACTCTGTTGCCAGCCTTTGGATCCCTTTCTTTGGTTCCATTCTTTGGATCCCATAGCTGGGCTGCCTTGTCTGGCCTTAGTGAGAGGGAATGCTCTTAGTCCTGCTGCATCTTGAAGCCCCAATGTGGGTTGGTATCCATGGAGGGTCTGTGGTAAGAATTTTGTTTATTAAAAGAACAGTTATGAGAATATTTTTGTTTAATCCCAGGTGTGGGCTGCCTCAGTTAGTCCCCAGGTATAATCAATATGTGCCTCATGAACTAGTAGGGGTGTGACTTAGCCACCTGCAGCAGGTGAATTCTGAGGACTAAGGGATAAAAAGTCAGAGCCCTGAGGAGAGAGGGGGCTACAAAGAAGAAAGAGGTTTCTGCTCTCCCTACTGTTGGTGCTCTTCCAAACTGCTGCTAGTTCTTCCTGAAGCTGTTTCCTGGCTAGTACAAATTCCACTCTTGTCTCTACTGCCTTTAATCAGTACTCTATTTCCTGATGAAGTTTAGGTGAACTTGCTCCCAGAAATTCTTTTCTGACCTACTTTGCAGCTCCTGATTTTTTTTCTCTTGTTGTTCATAAGTCTGTTTACTGTAGTGTGCATGAATTAATTTTATTTTTCTTTTTTCTATTTTCTGGTTTTGGAAATACTTTTATTGATTTTACAGCTTAATTGCAGTCCCCTTCCTCCTCTCCTCCCAGTCCCACCCTCTCACCTCCCCCATTCCTCCCTCTTCTCCTCAGAGAAGGGAAGGACCCCTGTAACAAGGAGGCTTCTATTATTTTTGTTTTATTATTCATTCTAATTATTTTACTATACTTAATACCTCTACTGCCCTTCCAATCCTCCCCCCCCCAAAAAAAATGCGAAAGAAATAAGGTTAAGGGAAAAAGGCATCTTTTGCTGTCTCCTCCGCATCTGGAGACAGGAAAGGAAAAAAAAAAAAAAAAGGAACAAACCCATTGTTGCAACTGCATGGGAGACTTCAGAGGGCAGACCTGAAGATTGGCTGCAGCATTTCTTCTGTACTTCATGGCCACTTGGTCTCACTTCAGCCAAACCTCTCCAAAATGTAACTTAAAGCTAAGTTCTTGGGTAGAAAAGAAAATAGTTTGGTATTTCAGCATAGTTGTAGTTTCCAGGGTAGAAAGACATACAACTATTTGAGCATAGTTGTATTTGCCATGTGGCAGCAAGGATCTGCAGGAACTGGGAAGTGCTGGGCAGAATATGAAAAGACATAAAAGTTCATGTGATGGAGTTGTATTGTCTGCAAAGGGATCAGTTTGCCATGATATCTTTGGGAAATCATCTGGCCTCCAACTAAATGTATACTGAGGAAGGAAAAAGTAATAAAATTGTTTGCAAGGTTTTTGAAGAATCAGATGTTCAACATAGGCTCCTGTAATTACAAAGCACTTTCTTTTTGTCATTATTCTTTTCAGCTAATATTCTCTAGAAAGTTCAATTTTCCCCACAACTTTTTCTTTCTAATTATCCCTTCTACACCATGTAAGGAATATTTTCTTTGCCTGACTTACTCCCCAGTAAGGAGAAGATATTACTAGGTTATCAACTATAAAGGAAACCATAGGATTGTTTTTTTAAAGCAAGCTTTCTTTCTCTGTAACCCTACATTGAGGTAGCTCAGGAGATCATGTTGCCAACCGTGCTAATAAAAATAAAATCATCGGCCCAGATCAGGTTAAAATACAGGACAGACTGTCATTTTGAAAGTGAAATCAGGTCTTGATTAGGTCTCTTTCCTGTAGGCTCTGTGTTTGCCTTCTCTGTGTTTTCCAAGACTGTCTCCAAACTAATCAGTTTGGGAACCGATTTGCCATGCTTTAGTACTTGGGCGT
Organism: Lophiomys imhausi; assembly: GCA_907164525.1. Classification (NCBI taxonomy): domain Eukaryota; kingdom Metazoa; phylum Chordata; class Mammalia; order Rodentia; family Muridae; genus Lophiomys; species Lophiomys imhausi. The sequence goes on along the minus strand of CAJQZJ010004748.1, from coordinate 6,519,136 downwards.
TCTCACCCTCTCTCTCTTTTCAAATTATTTTCTCCATTCCTTTGAATCCAGTCTTAAACTGCTGCACTGAGTTGTTGGGCAACTCCTCCATCATCATCAGGCTCCTTACATCAGTCGCAGACTGCTAATTCACTTCTCAATTCTTTATTACAGGAACACTCTTAAAATAGTTCTGGCATTTCCCTTCAGCTGCAGTCTTGTGCGTATTTTGAACTGGCTGTGTATGTCCACAAAATGCTATTGATCTGTGATTCCCTCATCATGTTCTCAAAACACTATTTGCTTTTGTTGTTGCTTGGTTGGGTTTTTTGTTTGTTTGTGTGTTTTTGTTTTTGAGATTTTGTATGAACTGAACTGACTAATATTTAAATTGAGTGGATTTTCTCTCTCAGTAGTACTTATTAGTGTTTATGAACCACTGATAAATGCTTCCAATCTTAGAAGGTAACTGATTTCATCACTGGGAATCTGGCCTTCAAACTTTCTCCAGCCTCCTGGGTACAAAGTTGGTTTGTCATTGTTTTGTATTATATTCTGTTGTGTTGTATTGTATTGCTGTTGTTATTGTTTTTATATTGTATGTGGTTTTGATTATTATTTTTTAGATCTTATGTTTCTTTATTAGAAATCAGAATGTTTTGGGTTTTGGTTGGGTATAGAAACATCAAATGTCATTTGAGTGTATGTCATTTGATTGACTGGTGTTGAATTACAATTATGACATGACCCATGTTATTATCTGATCTGAAATAATAGCAGCTCATTAGAAACATAACACCATTTGTTTCTATGCTGAAGTTTGCAATATTTCAAGTGAGAAACATGGATACATAAAATGAAAAGATAGTTTGCAAATGGTGGTACACAGCACATTGGGCTACTCTGTGAGTTAGACCTTGTCTAAGAACCTCTGGATCTAAGAAAACGATAGCAGTAATTCTGAATAGATACCTAGTGTTTCAGCAGGGACAGATGCTGGTGACAGATGGGAGCCTTATGATCTCAGCTCCATCCCTAGAACCATATGAAAGAGGAAGGAGATGCCAACTCTACAGGGTCCTCTTCTGATCTCCACAGCAGCACTATGACCCTTGCACACTGCAGGACTGTGACTCATATACACAAACATATACACACATCATAGACACACAACAGCAACTGCAGCAGCAACAGTAATAGTAACAAGCAAAATAAAGTTAGAAGTAAAATAAATTCCCAGTCTTCTTATTTAAGAACATTTCCATTATTGTTACTGTTTTAAAGTCTTTAGAACTGTGCTTGACCAAATCTCACTTTTTATTAGAGTCCATTCACTTGTTCTGTAGCTATTCTCTTTAATTTCTAGATTGTTCTATTTTATATTAGTTTTTATACTCTGTCTGTTTGAAAATGAAAGGTAAGTAATGCTATAACTACATAAATATTTGGTTAATTTCCATTTGAACATGGAGATACACTTTAAATTTTTCAGGGACATTTAGTTGCATTTAATTCTCATAATCAATTATTTATAGAAATGTTTTATTTATCATGTCAATATTTAATATATGTTTTAGCAGTTTAGAAGTGATGATTTGCATAAATCCCATACACGCTTGTTCAAGTTAAGTAGAAGTAATTAGTTGCAAAATTGATTAAATTAAAATATTGGTCTTTAAAGAAAACCTTTCATGGTTTTATGCATTATACATGCTGTGTGTGACATTTTTCTCTCAGTGTTCCAAGCTGGTTGTGATTTCTGCTGACTTAGGCTATAATTAGTAAACCTATGCAGAGTAGTATTGTCAGTGCCACCTGCCATCGGAAAAAAAGGGCACATTCACCTGTGCAAATTATATTTCAAATTGTGTTTTCAATATGACTATCAATGCTTTAATATTAAATAGTCAGAAATAATGATTTTCCGTGAGTTCCCATGCTGTGTTCTACAATGGCTGGACTTAGATTCCCACCAATGGTCCTCAGGGGTCTCTTTTCTCCACACCTTCACCAATGCTTGTTCTCTTCCGTTGTTTGGGTAACAGCCATTTGAACAGATGTGAAGTGGTTTCTACTGTGATTTTAATTCACATTTCCCTTGTGGCTGGCTTTGTTGGGAGTTCACTTTTCCGTGTATTTGCTGGTTATTTGGACATCATTTGAAAAATGCATCTTGAGGTCAGTCACCCCTTTGATAATGAGGTTATTTATTCTCTTGTTGTGAAGTTATTCCTCCTCTCCCTAGTTCTGTATATATTGTGATATCAACCATTTCTTTTATTGCTTAGATTGTTATTTTGTTATATAGAGACAATTTAGTTTGATATAATCTAATTTGTTTTTACCCCTCTAAAATTACATGAGTTCTCATATGACTGCTGAACTGGGGCGGGGGACTGATATGTAGGGACACTCCACTCCAGAGGAGTGGGATGGAAGGGATAGGGGGAAGAGGATGGGAGGGCGGGACTGGGAGGGGTTGAAAGAGGGTACTGTGATGGAGATGTAATCTGAAGTAATAACTAAACATAAAAAAATTAAAAATTATGTACAAAACCTAAAACCAAACAAAACAAAATCAAACAAAAAACTCCTGCCCAAAGCAATGTTGTGTGTAATTTTCTTATATTTTCAGAGTAGTCTTGAAATTTGGGGGTCTTTTGCTTGTTTTTATTGTACTGGGTATGGAAAGAGGGCTTGACAGGCAGTCTACATCCCTGAGCAACACTTCTAGACCCAGCTGTCAAGTTTGACTTCATTCTTCCATTTGGGTTTTACAAATGATGTGAGATGAGGTCCTGATGTTATTCCTCTGCTTATTGGTGTCTGTTTGTCCCATTTATTTTAGAGATTGTCCTTTTCTTATTGTGTGTTCTTGGTCCCTTTGACAAAAATCAATAACTGAATGATTAGATTTTTCACATCTTTTCTGTCATTTTGATCAATGTCTCTAATTTTATGCTAGTACCATGATGAGACTATAGCTTTATAATACAGTTTGAAATAAGGAATATGATGCCTCCAACTTTGTTCTTTTTGACTTGATTACTTTGACTTTTTAGGTGTTTGTGATACTCTGTAAATTTCACGATTTTTAAAAAATGTTTCTGTGTAATGTGGCATTGGAGTTATGGAAAACACACAGGAAGAGTGGGCTCTGGTACAGAGGAAGTGTTCAGATAGAGACATAGGGTCTGGTTATTGAAAGTTGGGAGTACACAGGATACCATGGCAGACCCTGAACACCAAGGGAATCTTTGAGTTATTGGCCTAGCATCACTCTGAACATAGAGGAATAGAGTCAAGATCATGGGCTTCCTTTTTTATTACTTAATTTTTATTTGCTCTTTCAGAATTTCATGCACTGGATTTTGATTACATTTACCCTTCTCCCCCAAGATTCAGCTCCCTTTTTTCTGTTCTTCCACCTTTAAATCTTATTTGTATTGCTCATATACTCTTGATGTGTGGCTATTAGCTAGAGTCTAGTTCACCCAGTCTGAGAAAACTGACTGCCTCTCCAAGGACCTAACAGCACATGTTTTTCTTTTCTTTTCTTTTCTTTCTTTCTTTCTTTTTTTTTTTTTAGTGTTGTTTCTTTATTTTATCTGGAGCAGGGAGTATTGTATTGGGTTCTTGTCACATTTGTCCTTACAGAATATTGTTCAGGTTTAACTTAAGAGTTGCAGCTACCAAAGACACTTCAGTCTACTTTCATGAACAATCCCTTCGGTGGCTAGTCCAAGTACAAAGCTTTATTTTAAGGCTTTTGTCTTCCCAGTTTTTGGGCTTACAAAATAGAGTTTAATAATCAAAAACAATATTCTTGTGTGCAGGAGTGGGTGAGGGGAGGGGAGAAGAAGTTGTGAGTGGGATTTTATTTCCTACCAATGAATGGAAAAGATCAAAACAAAGAAAAGACAGTGGAAGCTCTGTACAACAAGTCAAAGCTTTGTAACGTTGGCAACATGGAAAGTTAGTCTACAGATAACTCATTCAGGGTTCTGTCTCAATCAGAGCAGGCCTTATGAGTCAGTGTTCTCTAGAGGAGCAAAACCAGCAAGATATTAAAAATTCTGAGACCGAGCCATGCTCATGTCTCTGGAGTGAGTGATTCAGAGGGTTCCGATCAGTAACTGGGAACGTGAGTTCCGTAAAATACTCCTGACAATACTGACAGCTCTTCATATTCAAGACAATGGTGGTAACGTATTGTCCTTGCTTTAAAAGCTTTATGTCACACCCTCTGAAGTACTTTATGCATAGGCAACAGCAGATCAGTGATTTCAATTTTATGCAACCCTGTGATTCGATCTAGAAAGTGGGACAACATTGCCCATTGTTTTGTCTAGTCTGTTCTGGCTGCAAAAAGAGAAACTCAAGCAATCTCCTGGGGTTCCATGAAGAAAAATTGGCTCCCCTAAAGATGTGGATTCATTCCTTCTTGCAGGCTACACCTCTTGGGTGCCATATCTTCTTCCCCTATGCTCCTTCAAGCTTCTGATTTTCTATGACTCCTTAGGCACCCCTATTAGCCTTTGTCTTTATCTGATACTAGTGATTTCTTGGTTCTTGCTGTTTCCCAATTCATACCTTTTGACAAGAAATCTAAGGCCAGGTGTGGTGTTGCATGCTTTTAATTCCAGCACTCAGGAGGCAGAGGCAGGTGAATCTCATCATATAACGAGAGACAGAAATCTATTAGTCTCATCTGAACTTTGTTTCCCACCTATGTAGAAATAATTGATTAAATTGTTTAACAGTATTTATATTATTGTTAATCAGTTGGTGGTGTTAATCTTTAACCAGCCATTATAAATGAACACACAGACACCACATGGATTTTAACAAGCCTTGGCCCTGAGTTGAGCAATCTTGGCCCATCTAAGCTAGCTCTTAATTCTATTTCTGAATAAAGCCCCATATAATATACATATGTCCCCTGAGCTGTTTTTCTTCATGCTATTCCAATGTTCCAGGTCATGTGGAATGAGGTTCATTTCTCTAACCCATGGCATGCATCCTCCTTCCTGCTCCTGGCTTCTTTTTCCCATCAACTTCTCTTCTTCAGAAGCCTGCACACCTTAGTCCTGCCTATCTCTGTCTTTGCCCAGTTTCAGACCTTAGCATTTATTTAACCAATCAGAGACAACATAAGTATCAGACAGCAAGCAGGACCAATTAATTAACATTTAAAATGCTTAACACATCCCCATCACACCTACATAACAGAGTTTTCTACTTTGGGAACTGTGTGTCCTTGGATCAGTGCTCATCTTCTGCCCAAAATGTGGAACCAAAAGCCATAAGTTCTTGTGATATTAAATATGGTTTCCGAAAGGGCACCCCATGGGAGGGACTCTGGACGGTCCTTGGAAACAAAATGTGTGAGCAATATTGTCAGTATCTGTCTAACACATCTATCTCATAGAAATGACCTCAGACTTAATTATGACATGGCAGTATCCTGAGAGACACAATTTCCTTCCTATATGACTTGCCATTTGTATTAAAGCATAACCATGCATAGGAATGGTGTTTCATTCTGAAAGAAAACTAAAATTAAATCACAAACACTTTCCAACAGTTGAAGTTATTTAGGAAACTCTCCCTTTAGCAGTTTCAGATGAATAGCTTTCCAACTAATTGGCAATTATCCATCATGAGTTTGTGTTATAGAATTCATACGTTTACTTATCATATTTTAAAATTATAATTTCTCTTTTTTAACATTTATTTATTAGTTCAAGATATGACTTAATCACAGCCCTCTTCCTCCGCCCCTCCCCATCCCACCCTCCCACCCTCTACCCCCTCTCCCGCCTATCCTACTCCTCCAGTGTGGGGTGCCTCCACATCCCAACTCAGTTCATCAGTCACATAAAGGCTAAGAGCTTCCCCTTGCACGGGGCCTACATGGCAGTTCTACTAATGTGGAGTGTCCCACTAACAGGTAACAAAGTCCATGTTCATATTCTTTTGGGTCTAGTGATTATAGGATAGTTATCTTGTATTATATGGCTGAAATTCAGTTATGAGTGAATAGGTGTCATGTCTATCTTTCTGAGTCTGGGTTATCTCACTCAAGATGAGCTTTTATAGTTCTATCCATTTGGTTGCAAATTGCATGATTTCCTTGTTTCTGATAGCTGAGTAATTCCGTTGTAATTTCTCTTTCAGACTTGTATACAATAAAATGTGATCATATATACTCCACATTTCTTTCCTTCAGTTTCTCCATTTCCCCTCCTAACTTCATACCTAATTTTTGATAACTCACTGGTTCCAATCGGTGCTGTCCATACTTGTTACATTTTATGCTTTATCAGTAATACAAAGGTGTTGATGGGACTCTGAGCACACTATGAGTAGGCGCTTTGAATATTGAGCAATCAGAGTTCAGTGATAGAGAGCTCATTTAGTGTATTGATCCCAGCACTACAAAAAAGTAATAAATATACAGACTCATGAAAACCTAGTAAAGCAATTTTTTGAAAATATCATAAAAACGAACCAGACCTATAGACATTAAGGGCTTAGATGTTCATCTGCTGAAAATTTAAGCATGAAGTATAGATCAGCACAAGTTACTAGAGGAAAACATCTCCAAAGTATTTATAGTTGCTATTCACGAAGTTACCTACACATGTGAAGCCCCTCCAATATTAAACATTTGAAAAACAGTTTCTTACTCCATTACACAGATAGTCACTATCAAATCAATGTTTTCAGATCACAGTGTATTATGAATCTTACTGTTGCAGTACAAAGAATTCATGTTTATAGGTATGCACCTATGTAACATCTACATATAACATACATCTACGTGTATGTGGTGTGCACATATAATGTATATGTGGGGTGTGGTGTATGCATATGGCATATGTGGAGAGGCCATGTGAGGACATCAGAGGACTTCCTCTATTACTCTTTCTCCCTTATTCCATTGAGACAAGGTGTCTTACTGAACCCAGAGTCAGCCATTTCAGCAATACTGGTGGTCAGCAATCCCCTGCAATTCTCTGGTCTCACAGTGGTTGTGTTACAGGTGAATGTAGTATTTCCTTCTTTATTATTAGTGCTGGGATTCAAACTCAGGTCGGTTCTCCTGCTTGGGCAGCAAGTGTTCTGACTCCCTGAGTCACCTCCCCACTCTGAGGCCTGTTGTCTTCGAACTGCAAACATTAGCCATGCTTCTGAGAATTTGTTTCACCTCCAGTGACTCCAAAGAATATTTGGGGAAGATGAACCCAATGAATATATTTGTACATTAAACCTCAGGCAGAAAATATGATTGAGAGAATCTAAGAAAAATCTTCTAAATGTCAGAATTTAAATCCTATGAATAGACAAGTAATCATTTTGTCAGAAGCTTTGCACAGCATCCCTTAAACCCAGCTCTGCTTTTCTTGAAGACTGTTATCCTTCTGTGCTTGCATTATTGCAAGATGCTTCCTTATGGCTTTCTGGTCACTGCTTTCTACACAACAAAAGCTATGTTCTAAAGTATCATTGAATTATAATCTGAAGTAAACGCATTCTATTAATACCCAGTCTTCCTGGAAGGAGTTGGCATATTTTGTCACCAAAAAAAGATCACTCAGAGATAAATAACTACAAGGCCTCAAAGTGCTCAAAATTCAGAGGGTATTTGGTCCTGTAGACATACAATCACAGCACACTGCGGCATATGCAAACTCAGAGATATACATCACAGAGGGCACTCAGACAAGGTAAAACAGAGTAGCTGAAGGAGGAAAGATTTCATCTCATTCATCAAGGCTCACCAGTAAATTTCCAGCATCTTCTAGGTGTAACTAGGCTGATTTCTACCTAAATCTCTGAAGACAAAGGTAACCTGAAGAGTTTTGCTCTGGAGGACTGTTTATTAATATCATCCCAGTATTGTAAAGTATTCCTGCACAGTGACTGGCATGTCGAAAGTTTGCAGGAACTGTTAATGCTGATTTTTATTACTGCTAAACATTCTCTTGTGAAGGAACAGAATAAAAATTTAGATCTACATCTGAAGATGCTGAGCCACAATAACACAATTTAAGCAAATATGAGATATTAAGAAAGGTCTTTTTGTGGCTTAGATATCTGGAGTTTAGGATCTTTTGAAATACTGTGGATTTATCTTTGTTTTGGTTTGAATTTGTTTTCAGACAGAGTCTCACATAGCTTTTGAACTTGCTATATAGCTGAGGATCACCTTGAATACTTAGTTCTCCTCCTCTTTTTTTCCCACCTTAAATAACTATAAGCATGAATCACTATGCCTGGCATACTGTATTTGAAATTTTAATTTAAGTAGAGTGCAACAAGTTTGTTCTACTTTTGTACTAAGATTTTTTGATATAAATAAATTAAAGAAAATATTTTGTTCTAGTCTGAAAATTTATCTCCTTTCACTTCATGTGGAAAATCAAATTTCTTTGAAAAATCTCTTGCTTCAACTGTAGACAGCATGCTGTCCAGAAAGGACAAAACTTGGAAGCAGGTAAGTTGACAGCCTAGCTCTACCAAGACAGGATAGGCAAGTCCTTCATAATTCCTGCTTTACAATCAATGTCTGTTAGAGAAACGGGGCCAAACGGCTCGAAGATTGGTGCTCTAATGTATGGAGAGAAACTGGTAACTGTTCAGGCAGCCAGTTGTCAGTCATTTCTTAGTTTTAGAAGCTGTTGGCTCTGTATTTTCCGTATACTCAGATATGTTTATTCTTCTCAGGTCTCTGATGTGGTTGAAGACTATATAGGTATAGTCTCACAGTTAAATTTTAAGTTGTTTAGGAATTAAAAGGACGCTCTAGGTCTAAGAAGATGTTTTTAAGTTAGTAAATGCAAGTTAGGATGGAAACTGAGTTGAATATAGAACTTTAAACTCATGGAGATGGATGCATAGTAGAATGTTAAAGTCAGTTGCCAAATACGTGTGGACTGGACATTGGGAATGTATGCTAAGCCTTATAATTTTCATAATTGTGGCCTAATTATTTTTGTTGTTTTGTATTGTATTTGTTGTTATAAGAGAAAGAACCATTTGTTGGACTGAAAGGGGGAGCTGTTGGAGGGAAAAAAGATATACCTTAAACTAAAAAAAGAAATTAAAAAAATTTTTTTTAATGTAAAAAGTCTAAAGCTTCAGGTAAATGCACAGTACAGACACTGCACTAAGTCTTCAGTGTAATTGTGAAGGAAAGAGGTTACAAGGAAGTCAGCCAAGCAGTTCCCTAGCTATAGTTGGTCAACGTACTTAATAACAAAACTGCCTTTGATTGTTAGGGTTTTGTTGTTGTTGTTTGAGGTAAGGTTTCTCTGTGTAGCTCTGGCTGTCCTGGAAACTCACTCTGTAGGCCAGGCTGGCCTCCAGAGTGCTGGGATTAAAGGCATGTGCCACCATGACCCCAGCATAAAACTGTTTTTTAATACACTACATCTCTAACACCATCAATGTGAAAAGCAAACATGAAAAGCAATGTGGAGGGTCCTCAGGAAACTAGAGATACGAAGTGGTTCATGTACATGGCTGTTATATGTGTATCCAAAGGAAAGGAAAGCCTTCTTCCTGAGGAATTCTGGAGCTCCTAAGGTTACTGCAGCACTGCTCATAGTAACCCAGACAGGGAACCAGTCAAGAGGTCCATGAACAGATAAATGAAAAGCACAGTAGCTGAAGAATGAAAGATTCAGCACTGAGGGAGCAGATACTTTTGCTATTTGAAATAATGTGGAGAGACTTGAAAGACATTGTAGTGAGTAAAGCAAGCCTTACAAAGAAGACAAAGGAGGTTCAGCAACTGATAATGCAGTTCAGATAGACGGGACAATTCTTCTATAGCATAGTAGGTCACAACTACTTATGTTTCAGCAAGATCAGAAGACAGGGAGCTCAAAAGTTCTCAATATGTACAAATGGCAAATGTTTAAGTAGATGGAAGTTCTAAATATCTGGATTTGATTATTTTACATTGTATCTATGGCCTTAAAACATTGTATACAAATGGATCAATTCAGAAACTGAATATGTGTATCAATAATATCTTGGATTTTTCTTCAGCACTTTAGATTTGTTTCTGTAAAACTTCTTAAATATATTTAATATTAAACTCAAAATATCATGACTGTAGTGTTGGAGGCCGAATTGACCATTTGTATGTTGGAAGCACTGAAATATTTTTCTTCCCATCAATACCCAGTTGCTAAGTAAGACTGAGTGTGTATTAACCTAAGCAGTCATAAAGAGAGGGAATTTTAAAGGTTAATTCTTACATACCTTTGTTACCTTCATTGTTCCAGTGTCTGTCACTTCTGCTGATTTTTTTAATTTCCTTGCTGTGGAAACATGTGGTGAGGACAATTCTCTGAGCATGCAGTTATTTCCCTTTCTTAGCAGTATGTGCCTAACATCTGGTTCTTTCACAGACTGTTTGGTTATCAGCATCCTGGCTGGCCTCTTCTATGTGGCCAGCATTCAGATGGGTTTCTTGGGATTACTTTGTTATGTTATTGTACCAATCTCAAGTTATTGCCAAGCCATTTGTTCCACAAGCTTGTGTTAAGTCATTTCTTTCAAAAGCCATTTTCTATTAAATACCCATAAGTAAAGAATTCATTATGACATTTCAGCACAATCCCCAACCCCCATCCCCAGTGGGACATTGTAAAACCAAATTGCAGTAGAAAAAGAATCACATGAACATTGTAGAACATGAGAGAGTTGTCACACCTTCAAAAACAGTGCAGCCACTGATGAGGAGAACGAGTTACACTAAAAATTGCAAAAGAAAATGAGGCAAGCGTCCTAGAGAGCTGGCCACATTCTGTGAGTCTTCATCATCAGTATCTTGGGGTGAGTCAGGAGGATGAAGTAGAAGAGCCATAGGATTATTCACAGTAAGCAGTCTTGAGTCACTAGATCAAAATTGGGTAACTATACACGAACTTTTAATTGTGATATAGTTCTTCACTTCTTAAATCCCTCTGTCATTCTTTCTTGCTATGGTGATAAACAATCTATAGATTTAGTCAGGGCCAAGTGGGCAGTGTCTGTTTACCTCTGCAAGCTTCTTGATCATTGATATTTTATTCAGTCATTTATAGATTTTATGAAAACTGTTTTTATTGTTGTTTTTGACTATTGGCACCTTTATTATTATTACTGCTAATATGGTCAGGCAGCAAAAAATGAAAATTTTTATTTTTGGATAAAGATAATGAGTCGTCCCACAGACCTATTATCTTTCCAGCTTAAACCACCCTTCCCAATGAAAATTATAGCAGAGATAGAGCTTTATAAAAATGAAAGTGAACAAAAGAAAAGTAATTGGAGATTGATGTTTTAATGACATTTGAGATATGGTCTGTAATCAGGAAGAAAATTGGTAGCTGTCAGTAGAGCACAGCAACCACATGGAAGATCCTCACCACAGGGAAACTGAGCTTATACATTTTGAGAGAAAATGCTTCCCACCTTATAGTACTCTGTCAAAGTGTCAATCAAATGGAAAGAAAATAAAATATAATTTTAGCATTCAGAGTCACAGGATTTATGTTCCATGCATACTTTGTTGGAATGTATTAGAGGATGTGAGCTTTAAAGAAAGGTAGGGGAAACTGAGAAAGGAGGAAGTCACTGTGTCTAGAAACAAGAGATCCATAAAGAATATGGCCATTGGCAGTCTCAGGTTGGGCACTGTACTCTAGAACTAGAGAGCAACTCAACCAGATTTGGGTCAAGAGAAAACAGACTCCAAGACAGAACTCTGTAGAATGAAGAAGAGAATTATGGATTGTTGTCTGGGAAATGTGATGGGATCCATGATCATTGTCTGTAGATGTGGAGGAAATGATACCAGTTAAACTGAAGTAGTTGAAGACCAGGGAACAGCAATAATGGAATCTCGGAATGGGACTGAAACCACACACTGTTCACCTCTGCAATGAATTAGATCCCCGAGATCATGCAGTTATAAAGATGTTTGTGGGCATATGTAGGTAGTCTATAATGGAGCAGAACATGAAAATACCTAAACTCTTATTCAACAAGAATACTTGGAAAGTCAAAGGACAGAGGCTGGATTGCCTGTCCCAGTAGCAAGCCCTCTACTTGAGGGATCCTCCAGTAGAGATACCAGCAGACTATGCAGGACATCCTGATCCACCGCCCTGACAAAATGCCCCACAGTTACTGATGTTCACCTGGTTATCTTGCTACCCATCACTTTAGGGATCAATTCTAAGTATTATTTTTTTATTTTAATAAACAGAGTTGCCTTATTTTCCTAGTTATACATTAGCTAGATCATTTGAGAGTTTTCTTTCCCCTTCTTTTTTGTTAAGCTACACTGAATTTGCCGCTCAGAAGCTGATAGCAGTGATATCATTTTCATACCTAATGTTGTCAATGTCATACAAAACTCCTAAAAGACCCTCATGAGGAACGAAGTAGCTGCAAGGATTTGTGAATATAGAAGCCACAGTACTAGGGGGGTAGGAGACATTCTATAGTATTCAACAGAAGTAGTGGGTTGATTTTTTTTTCACCTTCCTTAGTTTTTTTTTCCTTTATTTTTTATTTCTTCAAGTTACATCTCAATCGCAGTGCCCTCCCTATTCCCCCCTCCAGTCCCACCCTCCCACCCTCAACCCCCCATCCTCTTCCCTTTTTTTTTCAATAATTTATTTTTTATTTCTTCAAGTTACATCTCAATCTCAATCCCCTCCCTACTCCCCCCTCCAGTCCCACCCTTCCACCCTCCTTCCCCTCAACCCCCCCATCCTCTTCCCTTATTTTTTTTTTGTTTTTAGTTTAAGGTATTTCTTTTTCCCCCCCAACAGCTCTCCCTTTCAGTCCAAATAATGGTTCTTTTTCTTATAACTATAAATACAATACAAAACAACAGAAATAAATAGGCCACGATTATAAGAGTTATATGGCTTAGCATACATTCCCAATGTCCAGTCCATATGTATTTGGCACCTGACTTTAACATTCTACTATCTAACCATCTCCATGAGTTTAAAGTTCGTGGGTTGATTTTTAAAGCTCTTTTAAAAAAATTAGTTTATTTTTTCAAGTTACATCTCGATCAAAGTCATCCTCCCTCAAGCCTCCATCATCCCTTCCTCTCTCTTCCTTGTCTCCATCCTCTCCTTTACCTTGAATGAGGGGAGCCCACAGGGGGTTAATTTTATCTTGAAACCCATATAAGAGAGGGAGAGAAAGAGAGGAAAGAGAATCATTTAAGTTAGAAGTAGTTTTTTTTTTCTTTTTTGTAGTGTTTACAACAGTCTTCACAATAACAGCTATCCTCCTTTCAAGCTGTGTTGGATTGATGCCTATGTAAGGAATTACATCTCTGGGGAAGCCCTGGGATTTCAAGAGCTTCTCTAAAAGACTCGATTTTGTTCTTGCTGAGTGTCAAATGTAACAGAAAGAATTCCATGCTTGGGGTGCTAGTATGGGATTGTTTCTGTTCATTGGGCTTTCTTATGTACTCTATTATAATTGGACAAATCCTATATTGATTTTTCTTTCTGTAGTTTTATATTTTGTGTACATGTTTCTGTAAAAAAAAACCCACTATTTTTATATGATTTTCCTTCTCAGCTGGTGTATCTTTAAAGCCTGTTGGTATTTGGTTCTGGATCAATTAAATGTTCCAAGCCATTTGCTGTGTTTGTTTCCATCCCCCCACATTTGGATGGTGACATCTAATCCTCCTACTTGCTGAAGAAGATAGTCCCCCCGGAGGAGGAACCTGTAGGATGTGAATAGACCTGAGGTCATAGTGATAGAGAAAGGAATCTGTGCCTCTAAAAGGGGCTTTCCAATAAAAGCTCATTTGCTGCTTCTGCCAGGGAAGGGACAGTGAAAAGGGGAAGGAAGGCAGAACCAGCCCTAGATCTGCAGGCCTTGATGGAGGGCTCAGCCTTCAAAACTCCAAAACTATGAGGAAGGCATTCCTATTATCAGCTATGCACCACATGCTGGGTTGTATTTGTGCCTTGCTTCATTCACTCTTAGACAGTTCAGGGCCCAGTCTATGCAATAGTGCCACCATTAGTGGTTCTGGGCTCTTTCAACATCAGTTAACAATCCTCACAGACATGCTCAGAGGCCTACCTGATCCAGAGAATCCTCCTCTTGAGCCTATCTTCCCTGGTTATTGTTGGTTGAGTCAGTTTGACTACCCAGCAAGTCAGCTACCCCACCTCCCCATTTTTCAAAGATGTGCTGTAATTTTGCTCTTGTCTTCTTTCCTGTCCTCTTTGACCTTATCGTTAGTTTATATTTTCAATTCTTTTATCATATAAGTGAAGTTTCAGTGGTAAACAGTAATACTTTTAAAAAGTAATCTACCATGATTAATTTTAAATCATAAATTCCCTTTTGTCTATTTTCTTTTTTCTTGATTTTAAAAATATACCACAATTTTTTGTGGTTTATCTTGCATCAGTATCTCTCAATAAACATGCTTTCCTCGTGTTGGTCTCCTCCAGGGTGAGAGAGTCAGTTTGCCTATGGATTCTAGCCTTTCTAGATTATCTAGCATTTCCTAGGTGGTGGCTGAGCCTAACTATGTTGTGGGGATTTTTTTATCCTTTCTAACCTTGCCATTGGCTAGATGCCAATCACTCCAGTCTAGAAAACATCTCTCCAGTTAATATTATTCTTTCTGTGAAGACATGGAGAAGGATGAAGTAGGGGAAGTTTCCCTCATCTTCCTCAGCGTTCTGTTCCTGCCTTTAGTCTTCTCAATGAATTCACAGGGCTGCACTAAACATTTCTGGAAAGACAGAATGATGTTGCTCCAGTGGGGAGTATTGTGGGTGTCAGGGCAAAACAGATACACCACAGGTAATGTGAGAAGTGATTAACAGTCTTTACATTTATACAGTATTTGCTGATGCATTCAGAGTTAATGTAAATCCCTCTGATTTACTAGCATGGCACCTTAAGGATGCTAGACCCTAAGCATCAAGGAACAGAACAGTCAGAACATACATAAAATTTAGAGAAAAGAGATGAACACAACAAGGAGATGGAATAATTAAGAGACTGAAAGAAGACAAAGATGAGAGAGAGGGGGGACTGAAAGAGAACTATGTAGAGGGCTTCCCAAAAAAGGTTCCTTTGTAGAAGACAGGACTGGGGGGTGGGGGAGAAGAAGTGGGAGGAAAGAGAGGAGGAGAAGGAGGATCCTTCAGGGAGAATAAACAAATACTATGAAACCTCTCCTCCTTCTTCCTTTCTACTTCTGATGCTTCTTGCTTCTGATTTATGATGTAAATGTAGTCTCTCTCCATAGGTCAGACTCAGAGTGTAAGGAGCATAACAGAGAGCCGCACAGACAGGCGTGACATATGAGAAGTATTTAACAAAGCACAATGAGTTTTCTAATGTTCAGGAAAATGACATTTAAGATGCTAAGCTGCTCTCCAGTGCAGCTGTAATGGTAATGCTCCTTATTCCTACCCTGTCTCCTTGATTTGAGTAAATAACTCATTAGTGGGCAAAAGTCTCTGTCTTCTCATGAAGACACACAGCTTCAAATACATCTATTACATTTTAGTAAATTGTTATTTAAATCATAGTGGTTTTGAGCTATTAACAGTGAGTAGGTGTAAATGATTAGTTCTTTCTGTCTTAAAGTTACATGGTTGTACACGTGTTTATATTGTTTGTTTTGTCTCCAAGGAGAAAGAAATGGATCTTGAAGGCCTAACTATCTCTGGACTGAAAAGGGAATTCTTCTTTTACATGCAGGGAATTGTACAATGCCTATTTTGGCAAAAAATAAGCTAATATCCCTTGGAGTAATAATAACTACTTTACTTACCTGTCAATTTAGAGAAGAGGAAAATTTGGATACAATTTTAGGCTTCGAAAAGTTCATTCATCACAGAGGCAAGTGCTTTGTGCTCAATGGTTCCATGTCTCTTGATTCAACCACCTGTGCTTTGAAAATAATGAGAAAATAACATCTGAAGTGGACATTTATTTTTCCTTCTGTCATTATGCCCTGAAGGATACAGCATAGTATCTACTTACACAGTATTCAAGTATTCATAGCATTAAAGATTATAAGCAACCACAGGGGATGTTGTACAGGATAGATACAAAGACTACATAAGTTTCTTAAAGATTTGAGTAGCCATAGATCTGGGTATCTGTAAGGGTCCTGACCACACAATCTTCCAGAAATAGTGAGAGATGAGTACACTGTCTGTCAATAGGATTATTTTTGTTCCTTTAAATGGAGGCTGTAATCATATCTAAATACATTTAAAGCTAATATTATTTAAGGCTAATATTATAAAGCAAATCACATGCTGTTTTGTTATGCACATTTGATGTATAAAATGCTATTTACACACACAAGGTATAAGTGCAGAGTGTTACAGTTGTTACAGTCAGAGAGAGGAATGCAATTTGATGAGCTCACATGGCTACATTGTTTGCACTGTGAAAGTGGTCAAAATCTCTCTCTTAATAAACACCTGGGATGCAGTATGATGTTATCACATGCAGTCCCCACATTGTACAGGAGTAACCCATTGATCCCACATTTTTTATCTTTGTTTTTGGCAGTGATTCAAAGTTTTAGGGAAACTTATAGCCTGTAACTCATCAGTTATCAGTACTATGGCAACATGAGAGAAAGTGTCTGAAGTGGCCTTAAATCTGCAGCTGCTGCTGCTTTGATGAAGCACTGATGGTAATTTCCTGGTCCTTGACTTTTGGAGTAGATTCCTTCATTTCCTAATGGGGCCTCATTGTTACTTTACATTATTTTATGCTCCAAGGCAGGCAGGGCTTCCTGAAGGTGGCACAGTAGCTTCTAGTTCTGTGTGATTTCGGGCTATCTTTTGCGTGTCCATATTTAATGTGAGCATTGGCAACCACTACTGAGTTTCTTTCACCTTCAATACTACTCTCTTGGTTCTTAGGGGAGGATTTTTAATGCAAATTCAGTTTTATTGATTTCTTTTTTTTAATTTAAATACTTTATTTTTTTTTTCTTCAAGTTACATCTCAGTCACAAACCCTTCCCTATTCCCCCTTCCTATCCCGCCCTTCCACCCTCTTCCCCCCCAGAAGTTTCCCCTTTCAGTTCAACAGATGGTTCCTTCTCTTATAACAGTAAGTATTATACAAAACAATAGATATAAATATGCCACATTTATGAGAGTTAAATGGCCCAGTATACCTTCCCAATGTCCAGTTTATACATATTTGGCCCCTGACTTTCACATTCTACTATCTAACCATCTCCATGAGTTTAAAGGTCTATATCTGACTCAACATTCATACTAACTTGCAACACACTTTTAAGAGTATCTTCTTAGATCTATAACACCCTCTTGATTCCTAAACAACTCAAAATTTAACTATGAGACTCTAGTTGTCTATTCTTCAACCACCTCAGAGACCTGAGAGGGATAAATACATCTGCTTATATAGGAAGTGCAGGGCCTGCAGCTTCCAAAACTAAGAAATGACATATCAGTGACTGCCTGGACAGTTCCCATTTTCTCTCCATACATTCCTGCATCAGTCTTCAGCCTTTGGATCCTGTTTCTCTGACAGACATTTGTTGTAGAACAGGGATTATGAAGGACTTACCTACCCTGTCTTGGCAGAGCTAAGCTGTCGACTTCCCTGCTACCAAGTTTTGTCCTTTTTGGACAGCAGTCTGTCTGCAGTTGGAGCAAGGGGTTTTTTCATGCCAAGAGATAGGCTTGCCACTAATTCAACCATCTCACACTGGAGATTCTTCGATGCTTATCTTCTACTTGGAGTAGAATAGGGGGTGCTGTCAGGAGCTGATATGTCTCGATATCAAAAAAAAGAAAATCACAATTGAATAGATCTTTGTATATTGATACAAAATTAAAGGTAACGCTTCCTAATGGTATCATACCTAGAGATACTTAAAAATAAAATGTGAAGCTCTGGCCTCTTGATACCAACCGTCTAAAACTGTCTAGGATAGTTAAGTAAAACAAACTCCTAGTCATGCAAACATGTCACTTTGTTAGCTACTATGACAGTCTATCACAGAGATTCTCTAAACTACCCAGTAATCAAGTTGTTAAGAGACAAGCAACATTTGCTTATCTAAATACAAGAGATGGATAGGGCATCTTCAAAAACCCCAAGAGATCTGCAGAATATGGCATTCAAAGATGTTATCTTAAATTAAGATTTCTTCTTAAAATTTAGTAGTTTATATTTATCAAGGTTCACTTTTATCAGAGTTGTTAAATTAAGTAGCATAATGTTCTTTTCAAGATTTTATTTTATAATTGTATTTTAACAACCTTGTTGATCATTTTAGTCATCTTTGTTGTATTTGGGGCAATATGTGCTTTACTTTTCATTTTATTTACTTACAAAGAATTAGGTTTTAGGAAATTTTCAAACAAAATTTTTATTTTCTGTTTCTCTCCTTCCCTTTTCTCTTTTGTGCGCCCTCTCTCCATGTGCCCTCCCATCCCCACTAGCTTCCTTTCTGCTGTCTTGTCACCTATGGTTTTGTGGTTCCTGTCACACACACTTTTTCAACACTTTGTTATTGATCAGTCTTTCTTCCTCTTCACATGGCTGCTACATTGTATGACTCTGGGTCATAACATATGAGTTATTTCAGTGTGTGTGTGTGTGTGTGTGTGTGTGTGTGTGTGTGTGTAAGGAACAAAAGAAGTGTAGTTTTACTTTTAAGTATGGACAGATATCTTCAGAGGTTTTATGAGATAAGTATTTTCCCAGATATACATGGTAGCCTAGTTTAAAAAAATAGAATGTAAACAGTTAAAGACAATGATGATAAAATGATTCTAATAAGAGTGAAGAACTTGAATACAATTTTGCATCTGTGTGTATAGCCCCCATGTTTTTAAATGTATTCATAAATATTCTTATACTCATATACATAGGTGCATGTTCATTCAGTAATAAATATTTTGTGATTATAGACAAAAAAGGTATAAAGAGGGAGTCCTAGTCATCCCCAAATATGCATGTCAGTCTTTTAGGGTGGAAAATACCTTTGCTTATAAGCCTTGTTCACATTTCTGATGGGCTTGCTCATTGTGCCATCTCTCACTACGGCAGGCTAGTCACTCACTGGATTGACTGACTCCCAGGGACCACTCAGGCTGGGAAGCCCACTTGTGGGTCACCTTCTTGGAAGAGCCCCTCTTGTTTTCCATGAACTTCTCTCTTCTTCACTTCTTCATTTTGGTTAGTTTATTATACATTTGATTCTTCAGGATTAGGTTTAGTTGCATACATAAGAAATTCAAAGTAATTGTGGCCCTAGAGTAGTTTTGAATCTATGGCTTTCTTCCGGGTTCAGACCCCACATGCTGCAATTAGAGGTCCATGACACCACACCTGGCACAAGCCACCTCCTTCTTGCTTCTCTGTCATGCATAGTGGATGATGTATTAGTTATGTTTTCATATTTGTGACCGCAGTACTTGACAGAAACAACTGGAGAAAGATTTATCTTGTTTACTGTTTCTGAGGACTCAACCCATGATGACAATGAAGAAGATACACTTGGCAAAGTAGCTTACATTTTGGCCAGCCAGAGAATAGAAGAAGAAGAATGCTGACACTCTGATGACATTCTCTTTCTCTCAACCCATGAGAAGGTGCTATCTGTGGTCCATTTTTCCTCTCAGTGAATTCCCACCTGGGAATGCCCTTAGACATACATAGAGATTTGACACAATCTTCTACGTTGTTGGAAATCCTTCCTTGGCATGGAGAGGGAGCCTTTTCAGTTTGGAGGAAATAGCTAAGCAACAATGTATGAAACAAAATAAAATCATTATGGAAAAGACTTCTGTATATGCTTATTGCAATATTACTACTGAGGGCCCCAAACCAAAACAACTTCAGGTTCCCATCTCCATCAATAAATGAAGAAGATACCACAATACTATTCAATCATCAACAATCATTATGTGGAAAGATCATTATGTGGGAGATACCACAATACTATTTAATCATCACAATCATTATGTGGAAAGATCATTATGTGGGAGATACCACAATACTATTCAATCATCACAATCTTTATATGGAAAACTTACTGTTGGTAATGTGTACCATGCCACCAGCTACAATCCAACAGGACTCAACTTTCACACACAGAATATATGAGTGATAAATGTCTGCACTAGTACAGAGAAATGGAAGTGAAAATAAACCAAGGACAATTTGACCAAACTGAAACTTTATGAGCCAGAAATTTCAGAATCCTTTGCCTGTCCCTTCATTATCACAACAGTGTGTCATGGCTTGCCATTTCCTTCTTATGTAGCTTGCTAGAGTTGTAACTTCCTTATGATGGACTTTGTTTCACTGTGTGAATCATTTGCTGCTATGTATAACTCATTTTGGGATGAGTATTTTAGTTCACGAAATTAATGTTGTGAAAGTGTAATAATTCACAGCTCCTCAAGAAGTTTTAATAAAAATGGACATTTTCTGTAGGGAAAACGTTTCTTCAGGTGGAGGAATTCAAACTGCCTTTTGCAAAGTTCTCAATTTGTTCTCAAATACTCTAAAGCTTGGTATTGAAAAATCACTAAAAGTAAACTGTTGGAACTGTTATCCTATTTTAACTCATGTTCAAGTGTTGTTGTGTTCTGCCGTCTCCTTTAAACAGAAATGGAATTAAATTGTCTGATAATTTAGGGAAATAGCTAAATTGTCTTCAAGTTGCTAATTTGTCGCATGTACAGAGAGGGGTATATGGTTCTCTGTACTCAGGAAAAGACAGTAGATTTAGACAAGCAGTGTGGCTCCAGTGCAGCCAGAGGAAGGATTTCCAGAAACATGTGCTTTACGATGTGATGCTTAAAAGTTCCCTCAAGTGTCATGTTCATATCTAGGTCATTTGTATCATCTTACTGTATTAGATGTCTGTCGCTGCATGGCAATTATCTCCAAATTCAAGGTCTTAAAATATTAGCCTTAATCATCTCAGAGTCTGTGTCAACTGCGATTCTAGACCTGTCTTAGCTGTCCTCAACACTTCCAAGTTCCTGTAAGAATTGCAGCTCATGGTCCTATGGACCAAGCCAAGAGAAAATATTTTTCATATTCACCTTGGCTGAAAAACTATTGAAGCAAACTAATGTTGATTTATCGCCATAACAAATATCAGATGGAAATGATTTAAGTGAGGAAGATTTCTTTTGGTTCCTAGGTTTTGGTATTTCAGTTCATTGCTATGGAGCCTAAATATTATGGAAGGAAAAGGGCACTAGGACAGTTCCTCTTCTCCTTGGTAGTCAGGCTTGCTCTTTATCTCCCTTTGTTGTTTACAGTGAACAATAGTCAATGTGCTGTCAGAGATAGTGCAGCAGCCCGGAGGAAGCAGAATGACCACAGATAAAATTATAGTCCTAAAAATATACTCTTAGGAAAGTGTCTTGAACACATTGCCTTGAATTTTCATTCAATATGAATATGGTTCTCATACTGCACACCAATTTCCCTAATATTCCTGAGAAGTGAATATCATTTCTAATAATTACTTACATTAGAAAGATTGGTTTTAATCATACAAAAATGAAAAAAAATGTCTGTGTTAGTGACCTAGAAGTAGTTATGTTAACTGTTTTATTTAGTGTGTTTAACATTGAGCCATTTTTACTTGGTTATAAAAATTCTATTTCTCTCTCCCTTTTGGAAATAGACTAAGATGCCTAGTGAAGCAGCTGGAGAAAGGTGATGTCAATGTTGTCGACCTAAAGAAGAATATTGAATATGCAGCATCAGTGTTGGAAGCAGTTTATATTGACGAGACAAGGTGAGTCTTAGCCCTTCCCACTTTTGTTTTCCTTGCTTTTCTTTTTCCCCCTTTCATTCTTCTATAATACAAAGCAAAATAGAAATTCTTAGTATGAGACAAAAGTCAAAATCTTACTAAAATTTGAGTTCATCTTCATGTAGTTAACTGGATTATTATTTATTTTTAAATTACACTTTAGTCCAAATAGATGAATATAATAAAATAGTCAAACAGCAAATTTATTAAACAAAAATAAATTTCTTGCTTCTTCATCTTCACTCTTCTTAGACTTTTTTTTAAATATCAAGAAACATATGTAGGCTAAAACTAGTTTTCACTAATGCAAGAGTTTATTGTTATCTCAAAATTCAAAACCCCTTATGAGAAAAGGCGTGTGAGATCCATGAGATGGATTCATCAGAGACTATGTGGGGGGCTTTTGAGCGTTAGCTAAGTATCCCACACCCCAAACCTAGCATCGCAGTTGTCAGTAAAAGAAGATTAGGACAGGGAGGTATATTTTAAGAGTGTAGTCCACACGGTCCTGTGACTCTCAGCCAACTCCCCTAGCTGTCACAGGGGTTTGTTTGTAAACTCAAGTGATTTGACCAGTATTTCCTGGAACTCAGAAAATACTGAGTCAGGTTCCTGATTTTCCCACCAGAGAAGGTGAAAGTTACAGGAAAAGGAGATGCCCCTCTGAATTCAGAGCTGAGAGAATGCAGGAGCAGAGGTGTGCACATCCAGAGCTCGGTCAAAGACAGAAGGAAGTTAGGGAGAGGTTTGTTGATATGCCAAAGAGTACTGCTAGATGGTGAAAAGAAAAGAGGGAGGCCGCAGTGACTTTTCATATAGGAGTCAGGGCTGGAACTCTATAAGTGCAGCCATAATCTCAGAGAAAATAAGGTTCAAGGTCTGAAGGACCCATAAAAGTCCGTGATGGAATAAAGTAGGGAGCATTTGGGAATTTATGTAGATTGCAGTAGCACGGGTAGTCAGTTAAGATTCTTACACTGTAATTCCTCCCCCATGTAACGACATCATTGAACCACCAGTAACTAAGATTGAGCAGAAGACAAGGAGTGTGTCCATGCCACCAGGTCCTGTCCCCTCTGTTCATGTCCACATATGTCAAGTCTGACTTGGGGGAAGGTGAGAAGCGTTAAACTAAACGTGGCACAGAACTGTTTATCTCTGTGTACTGGACTTCACACTCAGTTATTTAACAGACAGTAGATTCATAGTTATCCACGGTCAGGGTCTGGGCTAGGTGTTTTTAGACTCTTGGCCTTTCATTCAAGTAATTGAAATAAAAGTTTGTGCTTGCCTGTTACAGAATGGCTCAAAAGTCAAACAGATGAAGAAATGATTCATGGAACTCCGGCCTCCCCCCAACTTGCCATGTTCTCAGTTCCCCCACTGAATATCATGCATTTTCCCATGACTATTAAAGTGTTTTATTTTGCATTTTCCTCTCCTCCTTTTATGGAAGTTAGCTTGGATCACACATGGTATTTCATTTTAGTTGTTTCACTAATCAAGAAATTTTGGAGCTCTTGAATCCTGAGTTGAACTTTTATACACCCCACAATTAAAATGTTTTTAATTCTGAGAGAAAGATTCACAAGGCAAGCTGTGTAGCACAAGTGATTTATCCTTGGTCCATAGGATGTAAATCCTCAGCTTTGGAGTCATTAAGAGGTGAGAAAGGTGAAAATTGCAGGTTCTTTTAAACTTTACTGTCCTTCCCTGAGTTGTTTGCTTGGCTGATCTTCACTGAAAACAGGTGACATAGGTGGTCGTTCCAAGGGGACAGAGCCAGGTGTGTATGCTAAACGCCAAAGTTGCTTCCATAGTTTCTTCAGTGTTTTGCTTTAAGGTGTGCTACTTATAGTTCACAAGTTGATTAAACTTAGCAGGTTTAAGGGTTCTTCAATCTGCCTTTGACCAGACATTGTATGTTACATTTATTTATAAAATGTAAGAACTTTAAAATTCAACAACTCTTTGGAGGTTTACAACATCTTGCAGCATGTAATTCTTATTTGCCTAGATGTCCAAACTTTATTTGATTGATAATATGTCATATTTATTCATTCTTAGGCAATGTCCTTCCTATGGAAATTATGACTTCATGGTTATTTTGCTGGCTTAAGTCCCCCATCATCCCCAAGTCATTTAAATGTATGTTACTTCTGTAATGCTTTTAGATTTGAAATTATTCTCTAGTATGGGAAAATATCCTTCAGCACAATGCTAGAACTTAACTTCTGCTACCTTGTTTATTGGCTCCACCAGCAAAATAAAGCAATTTTTAATACCACACTAAATAATTAATAGAGATAGGTCTTCATATAGCTCAGGCTGGCAGGGAATTCCCCGTATGGTTTAATAGGACCTTGAACTTCTGATCCTCTTGCCTCACTCTCGTGGGTGCTTAGGTAATAGGCTTGCACTTCCACATCTAGTTCACGCAGTGCCAGGTATTGAACGCAGGATTTTTTGCATGCTAGGTAAGTGCTTCACAAGCCCCAGAGCCTTTCTCCTTTGTTTAAATCTTTCCACAGCATTATGTTCATTAGATTATTAATAATATCCTAAATTTACCCCATCTTCTAAAGGCTACTAGCTCCCCACAATCTTATGTGATAGTCAGAATGATTACTCTGTGCATTTTGCTAATGGGCGCACTAGAGCTCATTGAACATCACCGCAGCCCTGTGAGCTACAGGTTCTGTTATTGTCATTTTGAGTATAAGAAAAACAATCACAGAAACATCACATAGCTTACCCAACACAGTACACTGAAGAGTGAGTCAGCAGCTCTAGCATTCTTGACGCTAGAGTTGGGTTATTAACCACAACTCACACCCTGATCTCTTTAGTTACAGTCAACTCAGAGGTATTTTCAAGGCTGGAGCAATCACTTAATGTATAGAAGCACTTGCTGCCCAAGCAGGAGGACCTGTGCTCTGATCCCCAGCACCCTTGTAAGAGTGTCAGGCATAGCTGGATCACCTGTGACCCCAGTGCTGATTGGGGGCTGGGACTGAGAATTTCTGGAGTTTGCTTACAGGGCAGGAAGGCAGAGAGCTTCAAGTTCAGTGAGAGACCCTACCTCAAGGGAATAAGGTTAAAAGAACCAGAGGATTACAATTGATATCTTCTTCTGGCCTCTGGGTGAGTTTACATGTATCCACTACATACATGTACATACACATACACCACAAATGCATGTACACACACATACACAGGTACTGTGAATTTTTATGGATATTTTGATCACAGATTCTTAGATACCATGGTATGTGGATGACATTTTCTCTTATCTTTTCCCTGTTTTGCCCTTTTGTCAACATACCGTTGCCTTGAACTTGCTTGCATTAGAACATTATGCCCTGGAGAACATCAAATCTACATATTAGTGTTTTGTCTTCCCTGGAAAGCTTATGACTATGCATTTCCCATCATGCCAGCTGTTAGACCTAGGACAACCTGTCATGAATCTTCCAGTTTTGTGCTGGAAATTTATGCTTAAGGTATTTTAGAGAAAAGCCACACAATACAAATTGATTTCCTATATATTCTATAAGGCCTGAAGAAGGAGTTTAGGCTATTTCTGAGCTGTATTTTGCACTTGTTAATGTGTCTTTTGCCTTCTGAATTCTAGTTTTAAGAAAACTTGTGTAAGAGAAAGAAGACCCAGGTAGCATTTAGTTGCATGTTAGTTTACATTTTAAGACATCCTGGTTTCTGAAAAATTGGATCTGGAAATTCTTTCTAAAAGGAAAATGAAATTCTGTGAATATTCCATGGAGATGTTTGAAAATTAGCTAATTGAAGAAAAGGTTAACAAAGGGTAAGATAGAAATTGTAACTAGCACACACACACACACACACACACACACACACACACACACACACACTTTCTGCTAAATATGAGTGACTACAGGGCTTTAGCTAAAGCAAATCAAAACAAAAATCTCTGTAAAGATTTTTGTTAGAAAATAAAGTTTCAGATAGAAATAAAAATGTGACTTTTATGGAGATTATAGTAAATCCCACAGTGGATATGATGATTTGTTAGGTTTTATAAAAGACATTTTCATATGCAAATGCCAACATTTGTGAGTCTCTCAAATGTGTTTCTAGAGGCTATTCTTCTTCAAAGTCACACAACTGTCATCCATGCGATCTAGAAAGAGCCCATGTGTTCTTATTTGGATTCTAACACAGCCGAGCAAAGCAGCATCCCTGGCTTCATGAATAGCAGGGTAGGCAGCTGCCTTTGAAGGCATCTTTTCAAACACGTATATAGTGCTTGATAATATCTCAAAAATATGGCTTACCATTTTATTTTGGTTAATGTGTACTAATCTATGATTATCATGATTAAATAAGTCTCCAGACTTAAAAAGAGCAAGTCATTCAATGTCAGGACCCTCCACTCAAAATTGAAATGATGTTAGTTTATCTAGAGTTACTTAATCTAGTTACTTATTTCTGTTGTTTTATATTGTATTTAAAGTTATAAGAAAAAGAACCATTTTTTGGACTGAAAGGGAGAGCTGTTGGGGGGAAAAAAGAAATACCTTAAACTAAAAAAAAAAAAAGAAGGGAAGAGGATGGGGGGTTGAGGGGGAGGAGGGTGGAAGGGTGGGACTGGAGGGGGGAGTAGGGAGGGGATTGTGATTGAGATGTAACTTGAAGAAATAAAAAATAAATTATTAAAAAAAAGAAGTTACTAAAACTAGCTTTAATCACTTATGAAATATAGATGAAGGCTGACATGAGGATTAAATGTGACATAATCCCAGGCAGAGTAAAAATTGGATTGTAACCATTATTTTTATTGTACAGTCAATATGCGATGCACTTTGCATGCTTGGGGTACACACTATATTAAAATGTACAACTTGAACCTCCTAAGGAAAATGTGAAATTTCGTGAAAGCAGTTTGGCAACTTGGAGAAAATGAAAACAGGAAAAATAGAGATGTACAAAGTGATGGAATGGGACCTTAGTGCAGATATACACCTGCTAGCATGCCCTCACTTGACTAGCATGTCTAACTAAGCCTATGAGTTCTTATCTTGAGATAGGCTGTACTGAGCTGAGACTACGGTGATGCCAGTCAACACTTTTGACTGCAGACACTGAGTGACACTCATTGAGTGACACTGGCAGACACTGAGTGATGGTACCTAGGTAGCTAAGAGCCTTGAAATCATTGAGTTCAGGGATTTACCAATGAACTTCCACTGACCTATCAGATACTGACAGAACATGGTAAGTCACTATCATGCACACTGGTCATCAGAATCTGGTGTCTCTGAGTTTGTGATTATAGTAGAACAAGAATGGTGAGGACAAAAGTGAACACTGAGGCCAAGACTTCCCTCAAAAGGAAGGTTGAGTGCTACAGAGACTGAAAAACAAGAACAAAACTTCAAGAAGAAGCAGCAAGCTCTAACTAGAGGGACTAGTGTGTGATAACAATTTGGGGTCTGAATTTTAAACCAACCGTGACTAGATTTGCATGTGTTTCCTAATGAGTCTGCTCTCTGGTGTAGCTCTCCCAGACCATTCTTCAAGACATAGCTTCTAACAGGTTTTCAAGGTGGAAATCATTAAGAATGTGCTAATTATATGGATACTGAATTGTGACACAGAATACCAATTAAAGAAGTGAACTAGGGAGTTCTAGACCCTGAGTTTCTGATTGTTTTTTAGTCGTTAATAATTGGAATTCCTTTTTACTTGCCCATCTTCCCCATCTTAAAGATTTTGAGAATGTCCACTAAATACTTACTCATTTCACCAATTTGTCTTGTCACTTTGCTCTGCAGCTAGGGCTGGCTCCAACCTGTTTGTTTCTATGTAGGCTATTGTTTTTGTCTCAAATCTAACTAAATATGGACAAGTTCCTAAGAATGAGCTAAATCCCTTTCTCCAGTTCTTCATGAAGCTCAAATTACCTGCAACTGCTGTAGGACCTTCCTAACGGGCGCATTAGGAACTCAGAGCTCAAGCTCTCATAGAGGCCCCATAGTACCCTCTCAGTGTTTATGTCTACCTGATAGAAGCTACTGTGCCATTCCATATGGAAGCCTTTCAGTGTTTTCCTACCTTGTATACAGAACCTCAAGGGCGAAGGTTAACATAAGGGGACCATCACGTTTAATGTTGAGTTGGACCTTCATGTCTGAAGAGTAACATCTGGGCCACAAGAATGCAGTCAAAAACCCATGTATGCAAAAACGGCAGGATAAAGAATGTGCATTGGTGTGTCTGCATTCACAAAGACAGTCTTCCTCATAGCTATTCAGAGTTGTCTTGCCCAGACCCATTGTTTCAGTCTTCTGTATGTCAGAGCCGAATCTTCTCTTCAGTGCAACCTAAAGGCCTATTCAAACAAATTTTCAATAAAACAAAGGAACAGCCTGCACAGAAGTTAAAATGAAGCCTTTGTAGAATATATAATTTAAAAAAAAGTTCCAAGTGTCAGGTTATCTCACTTCCCACTGTTAACATTTTAATACTGATGGTAAAGGGTGAGGATAGAAATGCGAAAGAAGTGTGTGGTGTGGGAAGGTGGGCAAAGGTCTTAAAGAGTTAAGAAAGTCACAGGGTGAAGCTGACAGAAAGAAGAACAGGAGCCACATACCAGAAGAATGTGGCCTGGAAAGAGCAGAGCATAGGGGTTCTGAGTGGGTGAACCCAAAGTCTCTGGGAGAACCTGAATGAGTTAGGGAATTGCTAACACCTCCATACCTCCATAGTATGGTCTAGCAAAGGGAACAAGCAAGCAGCTACAGTGCGATATTGTGCAGAGTTATCGAAGAATGGCTTTTGAAGAAATTATTAAAAATGTGCTTCCAGAGTTTGCTAGTGTGGGAAAAAGTATAACTCTACAGAGCAAACTATTAATGGGGTCACCTACTTAAGGAAGCTAGCTGGAAATAATTATTGCATAGCCAAGAGTCCCTGAATGGATGAATGTGAGCAGCAGTGTTGAATAAGAAAGGCTGGTTAAAATTTGACTCAACTGCTCACCATTAAAGAGTTACAGTAATCATGGTCAAAGTGTGAGTAGTAGATCACACAACATTTGGACCATGGTGACATGGAGAGAAAGTTCTCTGTGTTCATTACTACAGCATTGACTTGGAGTGTTCCTTAGAGAAGGGGCGGGGGGGGGTGAAGAACTGAGGTATAAACATCTTTGAGGATGTTTCTCTTGTGACTTAAACTGAACCAAGCCCACTTACACAAAACAGTTGATTTACTAGCTCCCATTACCCAGATAATTGCCTGCTAGTGGTGCTTATAAAATAGGTTGACTCAGGATGGAGTTGATGTCACCAGAGGCTGATCAGTTCTGTTTGCTCTGGAATCCTCTCTGATACTGTGAATTGTAGCAAGGCATGACGAGTATTTCCAAGTTCCGAACTTTCTTCAAACTGTCAAATCTAAGAGGAAAGAAAAGGATTCTTTGCCTCAGGGTCTAACAAGCTTATTTGACTGGTTTGGGTTAGGCAACAAGCTTATCTTCAAACAGTCATTGTGTTCAGGAAAACTGGATACATAAGCTCATGTGTCACACGTCCCAAGAGAAGGTATGAGGTCCATGCTATTTACATCACTTGCCAAAAAATTGAAAATGAAGGGAGTGTATTCTTAAAAACCACTAAGTATGTGTTGTTATGTGAACAAAAAAAATGCCTCTGACACATATGGCATCTATTCACTTATAGTAGGATTTTGGCTATATAGTAGAAGGTATCGATACTACAACTAACACACCAAAGGGAACTTGGACATAGACTTTTTATTTTTTATTTTTATTTTTTTATTTATTTTTTATATTTTTAAAATATTTTTATATATATTTTTATATTTTTTAGTCTTTTTTATCTATTTGCCTGCTTATTTGTTTGTTTGTTTTTTAGTTCTCTCTCCCGGGCAATGAGACACTTGTCACTGATGGTACTGCCTCGTAGACCCCCAATGAATGAGGCTCTTGGCCCTCATACGACCTCTCAACTGAGATGAGGGACTGTTATATAAGGACACCCCACCCCAGAGAAATGGGATGGAAGGGTTAGGAGGTAAAGAAAAAATGAAATGTGATGTTTCGGCCTTTTACTACTAATTGTCATACTACTAATTTTGTATCAATATACAAAGGTATAAGGGCATATTCAATAATCTGTCCCTTCTTCTTGGTCCTTCCTGTGCTATGTCTATGTCTCATTTTTCTCAAGTCCGTGCACTCCTACATAGGAGAGAAAGAAGGATACAGAAAAGGGAAAGAAAGAATACCCTGGGTCTAACCTCCAAAACCCATTAAACAGGACCATTTAACAACTTGTAATCTCTTCCCCTAAATAACAGAGTTTTCAGTTATCCTTCAAATAACCAAAGGGGGGGGGCGGAGAAACACCCTCCCCACCCTCTGGGCATGGGACGTCCCACTCTTAAAATGACTTCCTGCTGATTTGGGTCGTAGTAAACCTGTTTGGGGCCCGAAACAAAATGGAAAAAATGGTTAAAAATGTTAGTACAATCCTTTTATATTCAGTCCTTCTGTTCTCAGCTGTTTAGATGTCCTAAGGAGTTTGTAGGAAGAAGCTGATCTTCCAGGCTTTACTGAGGTTCTGGCTGGGGCATTGTGTAGAGCTGAACGGTCTTAGCGATATTGAGTTGTTGTGGTTGTAGGCTTTTGATGGAGACAGCTCTTGAGGGAGTCTGTCAGGCTGAATCATCTGGGTCACTCGTCTTCTTTGGTGTCTGATTCTGTTTTCTGCTGAGGTTTCCGTTGTCCAGTTGTCCCTGGGTTCCTTGAATGGATGCTTTGATTCTCCTGGAAAGATAAGAACAGAGCCCTGCCCTAATCCTAACTCTGGGACAATTACCCTCTTTTTTTTGGGGGGGGTAGGTAATATTTCTCCTGAAGCAAATGTGGTTTTTTAACAATATATAAAGTGTTATCTTTCAATCTGGGTTAAAGAAGAAATTATTTTGTTATTTTGGAGCTAAACTAGCTTTAGTGAATATATTTTGAGATCTCAAAGGACAATTTGTTTGTATTGAGTAGGCCTTTTGTAAGTAGCTTTTAAACTTAGGTCCTTCCAAATCCTATGTCTGTGTCTCTGCATTCTAATTATTGGGATCAGAGACCTGTGGTTCCCATCTGAAGGGATTAAAGATGTGTTCCACCACACCTGGGTCAAAGTTTTTCTCTATTTAGAGTTTATTTTGTATCAGGCTGACCTTGAGCTCCGAGGTCTGCCTGTTTCTGTCTCTAGTGTATTGGGATTAAGGGTGTACTCTTCTTGAATGATGGGATTAAGGGTGTGCACCTCACCACCCTGTTCCATGTAACTCTAGAATGTATAAGACCACTAACCCTATGGTGCTCCTCCCGTCTCTGCTGAAGTTAAAGGCATGCGTTAACACCACATTTCTCATGTATTTTACCTTAGCTCTACGTTTTTTCGACACTTGGAGGTTTATAAAACCAGGTTGAACGGCTGTATCCTTTATTTTATTTACAGTGTTTTAACATTGTTACCTTCTTTTTTTTAATTAATAAATTTATTTGTTTGTTGCTTCAGGTTACATCCTTATCATATTGTCCTCTTTTCCCGCTTCCCAGCCCCACCCTCCCATGCTCTACCCCCTGACCCTTCCGTCTTGTTCCTCTGGGGTGGAGTGTCCCTGCATAACAGTCTCTCACCACAGAACAGGAGTCATATGAGGGCCAAGAACCTCTTCATACACCGGGGGCCTACAAGGCAGTACTGCCAGTGAAAGGTGTTTCCTTGCTACAGGAGGAAAACTAAAAAAAGACCAACAAACACACAAACCCACAAAAACAAAGAACAACAACAAAAAAGAGAGGAAAAAGTAAAAGGAAAAGGAAAAAGAAAAAGAAAAAAAGTTTATGTCCTTGTTCCTTTTGGTGTGTTGGTTGTAGTACAGATATCCTGTACGATATAGCTAAAATCCTACTCTAAGTGAATAGATGCCATGTGCATCCTTCTGAGTCTGGGTTAGCTCACTCAGGATGAGCTTCTCTAGATCTATCCATTTGGTTGCAAATTGCATGATTTCATTGTTTCTGATAGCTGAGTAATATTCCACTGTATAGATGTACCACAGTTTTTTAATCCATTCTTCAGTTGAGGGACATCTGGGTTGTTTCCAATTTCTAGCTATTACAAATAAGGCTGCTATGAACATAGATGAGGAGACTTCCTTATATCTCTGTGAGGGGTCCTTTGGGTGTATACCCAGAAGTGGTATGGCTGGGTCCTGAGGCAAAGTTATTCTAAGATTTCTAAGATATCGCCAGACAGACCTCCATAGTGGTTGCACAAGCCTGCACTCCCACCAGCAATGAAGTAGGGTTCCCCTTTCTCCACACCCTCGCCAGCATGTGCTGTCATTTGAGCTCTTTGTCTTAGCCATTCTGACAGGTGTGAGATGGAATCTCAGGGTCGTCTTGAGTTGCATTTCTCTGATGATTAAGGATGTTGAGCATTTCTTCAGGTGTCTCTCAGACATTAGGGATTCCTCCTTTGTGAATTCTCTATTTAGCTCCGTCTCCCATTTTTTGATTGGATTATTTGGTTTCTTGGCATTTAGTTTCTTGAGTTCTTTGTAGATTTTAGATAATAGGCCTCTATCATATGTGGGGTTGGTGAAGATTTTCTCCCAGTCTGTTGGTTGCCTATTTGTTCAAATGAAAGTGTCTTTTGCCTTACAGAAGCTTTTCAGTTTCATGAGGTCCCATTTATTGATTGTTGATCCAGGTCCTGAGCTGTTGGTGTTCTGTTCAGGAAGTTGTCACCTGTGCCAATGAGTTCGAGGGTTTCTCCTACTTTTTCTTCTAGTATATTTAGTTTGGCTGGCCTTATGTTAAGGTCTTTGATCCACTTGGATTTAAGTTTTGTACAAGGTGATAGGTATGGGTCTAATTTCATTCTTTTGCAAGTGGACATCCAGTTGGACCAGCACCATTTGTTGAAGATGCTGTCCTTCTTCCATTGTGTGGTTTTGGCTTCTTTGTCAAAGATTAGTTGGCCATAGGTGTGTGGGTCCATGTTTGGGGCTTCAATTCGATTCCATTGATCCACTGGTCTGTTTCTATACCAGTACCATGCTGTTTTTATTACTATTGTTCTGTAGTACAGCTTGAAATCTGGGATAGTGATACCTCCAGATGCTTTTTTATTGTACAGGATTGATTTAGCTATTCTGGGCTTTTTGTTGTTCCATATGAAGTTGAGAATAGTTTTTTTTCAGGTCTATAAAGAATTGTGTTGGGTATTTTGATAGGAATTGCATTGAATCTATATATTGCTTTTGGTAGGATAGCCATTTTTATTATGTTGATCCTACCTATCCATGAGCATGGGAGATCTTTCCATCTTCTAAAGGCCTCTTCCACTTCTTTCTTCAGGGGCTTGAAGTTCTTGTTGTATAGGTCCTTTACTTGCTTGGTTAGAGTTAGCCCCAGGTATTTTGTATTGTTTGTGGTTATTGTGAAGGGGGTTGTTTCCCTTATTTCTTTCTCAGTATATTAGTTTGTTGTATAAAGAAGGGCTTCTGATTTTTTTTTTTTTGAGTTAATTTTGTATCCAGCCACCTTGCTGAAGTTGTTTATCAGCTGTAAGAGTTCTTTGGTGGAGTTTTTGGGGTCGCTTATGTATACTAACATATCATCTGCAAATAGGGATAATTTGACTTCTTCATTTCCAATATTTATCCCTTTGATCTCCTTTAGTTGTCTTATTGTTCTAGCAAGAACTTCAAGTACTATGTTGAAGAGATATTGCGAAAGTGGACATCCTTGTCTTGTCCCTGAGTTTAGAGGAAATGCTTCAAGCTTCTCTCCATTTAATTTGATGTTGGCTACTGGCTTGCTGTATATTGCCTTTATTATTTCTAGGTATGGTCCTTGTATACCCGTTCTCTCCAGAACTTTTAGCATGAAGGGGTGTTGGATTTTGTCAAATGCTTTTTCTGCATCTTGCGAGATTATCATGTGGTTTTTTTCTTTCATTTTGTTTATATGGTGAATTACATTGATAGACTTTCATATATTGAACCATCTCTGCATTCCTGGGATGAAGCCTACTTGATCATGATGTATGATACTTTTGATGTGTTCTTGAATTCGGTTTGCTAGTATTTTATTAAGTATCTTTGCATCTATGTTCATGAGGGAGATTGGTCTGAAGTTCTCTTTCTTTGTTGGGTCTTTGTGTGGTTTAGGAATCAGAATGACAGTGGCCTCATAGAATGAGTTTGGCAGTGTTCTTTCTGTTTCTATGTGGTGGAAGAGTATGAAGAGTAATGGTGTTAGTTCCTCTTTGAAGGTCCTGTAGAATTCCGTGCTAAGGCCATCTGGCCCTGGGCTTTTTTTTGGTTGGGAGATTATTAATGACTGTTTCTATTTCCTTAGGGGTTATTGGGCTGTTTAAGCTGTTAATCTGATTTTGATTTAGTTTTGGTAGGTGGAATTTATCAAGGAAATCGTCCATTTTGCTTAGGTTTTCAAATTTGGTGGAATATAGATTTTTAAAGTAGCACCCGAATATTTTCTGGATTTCCTCAATGTCTGTTGCTATTTCTCCCTTTTCGTTTCTGATTTTGTTGATTTGGGTTCTTTCCCTTTGCCTTTAGTTAATTTGGCCTAGGGTCTGTCTATTTTGTTGATTTTCTCAAAGAACCAACTCTTGATTTCATTGATTCTTTGTATAGTTCTTTTTGATTCTACGTTGTTGATTTCAGCCCTAAGTTTGATGATTTCCTGCCTTCTGCTCCTCTTGGGAGTGTTTGCTTCATTTTTTTCCAATTCACCCAGCTTAGCTGTTAATTCACTAATATGAGCTGTCACAATTTTCTTTTTGAAAGCACTTAGTGCTATGAACTTTCCTTGTAGCACAGCTTTCAAAGTATCCCATAGGTTTGGGTATGTTGTGTCTTCATTGTCGTTGGATTTTAAGAAGTCTTTGATTTCCTTCTTTATTTCTTCCCTGATCCAGTGGTCATCCAGTAAGGAGTTGTTCAGTTTCCATGTGTGTGTAGGCTTTCTGTTGATTCTTTTGCTATTGAAGACCAGCTTTATTCCGTGGTGGTCTGATAACATACAAGGTGTTATTTCAGTTTTCTTGTATCTATTGAGACTATCTTTGTGTCCAACTATGTGGTCGATTTTGGAGAAGGTTCCGTGAGGTGCTGAGAAAAACATGTATTCCTTTGTGTTTGGGTGTAACGTTCTGTAGATATCTGTTAGGTCCATTTGTTTCATGATCTCTGTTAGACTCAATATTTCTCTGTTTGGCCTCAGTCTTGATGATCTGTCCATTGTTGTGAGTGGGGTCCTATGATCTCTCAGGACTTGTAGGATATGTGTCCAGGCCTTTCTAGCTTTTAAAGTTTCTGAGGAGAAGTCAGATGTAATTCTGATGGGTCTGCCATTGTATGTGACATGACCTTTTTCTCTTACAACTTTTAATATTCTTTCTTTGTTCTGTACATTTGGTGTTTCAATTATTATGTGGTGAGAGGAGTTTCTTTTCTGATCTAATCTGTTCGGTGTTCTGTAACCCTCTTGGATTTTTATTGGCATCTCTTTTTTCAGGTTTGGGAAGTTTTCTTCTATGATTTTGTTGAAGATATTTCCTGGACCTTGGAGTCGGGAATCTTCTCTTTCCTCTATGCCTATAATTCTTAGGTTCCATCTTTTCATTGAGTCCTTGATTTCTTGGATGTTGTGGGTGAGAGATTTTTTAGCCTTCTCATTTTCTTTGGATGTTGTACTGATTTCTTCCATCGAATCTTCCATGCCTGAGATCCTGTCTTCCATCTCTTGCATCCTATTTTTGATACTCACATCCATAGTTCCTGTTCTCTTCCCTTGATTCTCCACTTCCTCTTTTAACTCTGACTGTGTTTTCTTTATTGTTTCTATTTCTATTTTCTTGTCTTGTATGGTATTGTTCGTTTTGTACATTTCCTTCTCCAGCTAACTTGTTTTTGTCTGAAAATCTTTGAATGCTTTGTCCTTTTCCTGTTCAAGCTCTGTCACCTTGGCTTGGAGTTCTTTAATGGTGTTGTTCATTGTTTTGACTTGTAAAATTGTGGCTTCTTTGAATTCCTTCATAAATTTATGTTCTTCTTTAAGGGCCTCTATCACTTTCCATAATGCAGAATTGTCATCGTTTTCATGTGTTTCTGTTGGTGTGAGGTCATCCGAATTGGATGAGCTAGGATAATTCTGTGTTGTTGGAGTCATATTTCCTTGATTTCTATTTTTTCTTGGACCTTTGGCCATATGGATGTGTTTAGCTGTCTGTTCTTGTCGTTTTCTGTGCTTGGATCCACAGGGGATGCTTTGGTGAAGGAGTCGAATTGCTTGGCTATCTGTCGTTGCTTACAGGGGGATCTCAGGGTCACTGTGGTTTTAATAGCCTGAAGCATTGTGAGCTGGTGCAGCCTATTCCCAGGTAGTGAGTAATGGTCCGGGATTATTTCACTGCTCCAAATTCAGACTTCTCTATGTTGCACACTGAGTGATCAGCCTGTAATGGTTCTGATGGTATGGACCTGTTTGCCCAGGTACAGATTCTGTGGACTTTGTTTGTCGTCACGGAGGCTGACAGGGCCCGGCTCCACACCTAATATGTCTGGGTTTTCCAGAATACAGCTATGGTCCCCTGGCTTCTGTTTTCCCACTAGGCTTCTCTGCCACAGGCCTGGCCCCTCAACACTGCCCGCCTGTGCCGGCTTCCCTCCCTAGCTGCTCTGTCGTGTGTGTGCCGGGCTTCAGCCCCACCTGCCTGTGCCTGCTTCCCACCCTGACTGTTCTGCCAGCAGGCTTCCCGCTCTCTCGAATCCTCCGCGGCTCGAGCCACTGCAGACCACCCACCGAGCGCCCTGTTTCGTCCTTGCTAAGACTTCAACTATCCCACAAAGATTCCTAAGTAGCTATAAGGTCCTCCTGAGGTGTGGGGAGCCCAGTAGGCTAGTGGGCGATCATCATGTGGCCTCTGATTCTGCCTGCTGTGTGTTGGGGTCGATCTTACCAGGCGCCTCTCCAAATGGGTGTTAACATTAGATTTTTTTTTTATATCAAGACATATCAACTCCTGACAGCGCCCCCTATTCTACCCCAAGTAGAAGATGAGCATCGAAGAATCTCCAGTGGGAGATGATTGAATTAGTCGCAAGACTATCTCTTGGTAGGAAAAGTCCCTTGCTCCAACTGTAGACAGAATGCTGTCCAAAAAGGACAAAACCTGGAAGCAGGTAAGTCAACAGCCTATCTCTGCCAAGACAGGGTAGGCAAGTCCTTCATAACCCCTGCTCTACAATCAATGTCTATCAGAGAAATGGGGCCAAACGACTAAAGATCGATGCTGTAATGTATGGAGAGAAAATGGGAACTGTCCAGGCAGCCACTGGTATGTCATTCTTAGTTTTGGAAGCTGCAGGCCCTGTACTTCCTATAAAATCAGATATATTTATCCCTCTCAGGTCTCTGAGGTGGTTGAAGAACAGATAGCT
>CAJQZJ010004748.1:6404359-6474887 GCA_907164525.1 Lophiomys imhausi | reverse complement strand
GTGCTGGATTATAGGAGCACACTACCATGCCCCATATATATATATATATATATAATTTTTTTAAATTGTGGTATTGGAATGCAGACCCTCATATTTGTCTGGCAAGCACTGTTTGGAGACATTTCTCTAGCATGAGAAAAAACTATCTTGCTACAAGAATATAACTAAAGCTAATGTTAGAATTAGTTATATAAAAAGAGGAAGGGAATCTGAGTCTTAGATGATATTGTTAACCTTCTGATTTTTATTTTTTCCTTCAAATATATTAGAATTATATCAGTTTGCTCTCTCCCTTTTTTCTCTAGCCCCTCTGATATCCTTTCCTACTCTCAAATTGATAGCATCATTTCATCACTGATATTTTAATGGTTTTATGTATGAGTGTTTTATCAGTATGTATGTCTGTGTACTTATTGTATATGTGGTACCCATGGAGGCCAGAAGGGGCATCAGATCCCTTGGAGCTGGAGTTATAGACTGTTGTAAACGGCCATGCTGGTACTGGCAATGAAATCCAAGTCTTCTGGAAGAGCAACCAATGATCTTAACAGTTAAACCATCTCTCCAGCCCTTGACCTGCTGATTTTTAAAATACTTTGCTACAGTTAATCTACATTTAGTTTTTATTTTTAATGAAAATAATGTATTTCCTTTGTAGTTAAGTTATTTCAGCTCAGGTTTGGTGTCATTTGTCATTGAGAGCATCCATTTGGACACAAAGATCAGCTTTGCTCTAAACCTACATTCCTAATCTGTAATCCCAGCAAGATCTTACCTTATCCTAATTATAATTCTAAGCAACAATGTTTGCTTTCTAAGTTAGAATCTTATATTTAACAACTTATTTCTTCTAGAAAACAAAATAATAGGCTGATTAAACTTGAAAGTATTCCATGAAGCACATTGACAATGATCTCATGATAAAGCCAATCAACATAGATGATTCTTTAGTAAATCAAATACTGGAAATCAGACACAAATCATTTTTTCAAATTGTTTAAGGAGACATATACTCATTCTTTTCAATACTTCATCAGCAAGCCTAGTTCCTAAATATGTATGGCCTGTTTGCTCATCTTTTTCTCTCACATCTCTGTGCCTCGTCGGGATTACCAGCCTGATAATTACTGTTTTATCTGATGACTGTCAACACCCTACTGCCTTCCTCTCTTCTCTTTTGACATCAAGGGTTGAGTAATAGATTCTTACCTTCCCTCATATTCCTGTCTTCTGAATAAGCCTCATCTTCTTGTACCATTCAGTATTCACTTCTGTTCAGGTGAAAATTTGGATTTTGTATTTTGTGGTCAAGCACCATGCAAGTATTTTCCATCTATGACAGTATTGTAAGAGATTGTAAAATAAATACATCTTCACAGGGATTGTAGCACATGCCATTCACGGGCACCTGCCATTACTGGAGATGAAATAATAGACGTGCATGGATAACTACTGCTGCTGAGTTCACTTTACAGGAGGATATTTAAGCATCTTTGGCAGAGAGATGCCCCTCATCTAGCAAGCTGTGATTGGAGAATATCAGTTTTGAAATATTGGTGTTCATGAAAGAAGGCTTGGTAAAATAGCATTCTGAGTCTGCTCCATGAGTTTCTGATTCAGTAGGCTTTACTGAGAGATCTGAGTTTCCACTTCTAATAAGTTCCCTGTCCCTGAGGGTCTACTGACCTAGGAGCCACACTTTGTGATCTGCTTGAGGAGAGGATATCACAATGAGGCTACAGGAAAAAAATGCAGAAAGACCATTAGACATTGGTCATTTAAAACTGATGTAGTGGCTCATACTTGTAATCCTAGCACTCCACAGGTTAAAGCAGGATTGCCAAACTACATTATAGGTTTGAGGCTAGTCCAGGATGCATAGCAAAACCCTTCTACAAAAAGAAAAATTGGGGGGGGGTATGTGAAGAAAATTAATGTTATCAAAAGACTGTGGTCCAGGAGTTTTGCTCCCATTGTGTATGAATTAATCATGTGTTGAAAGGCCCCCTCTAGATTCCAGGAGGCAACAGAGACAAGGGGCAGGAGGAGGGTTTGAGACACCAGGAAGTCAAGGGCTGTCCTTTGATTCCTAATGCTTTCATCAGTCCCAGGTTTTGGGATTCCTCTCTGGGCTACAACTTCACGTTATCTCTAACCTGCAGCTCTTAGTAATTCTTAAGAAGACACAAATGGAGGGAACACAGAATGCCTCTTGTATCAAATTTTCTTGATTGAAAAAGATAACATGTGCCCTCCAGAACTTGATGGTAAGAACTGATTGCTGAAGACATCACATACTTGAATCATAAAACATGGAGAAATGAAGCTGGTAGTGACCTGGAAGTTTCATACCTTTGGTTGGTTTCATCGTTAGAAGGCTCTGTTCATGCTACCTAGGGAAAAACAGTCAACAATCTTAGTAGGCTGTGACCTACAATAACCACTGGCCTAGCAAGATACAGTGATACAATACTGGCGAATATTATGTAAATAACAAACAATTCTTTAATTGGATCTAAGGCATCATTCCCTGAGGTGGAGCTCATCTATGGAACTTTAACTAGGCCAAAACCCTGTGATTGACTAGTTACAGACTCGACGGAGAATTCAATGCTATTATTCTGCTAAATGAACATAGTCTTAAACCATTTCCTAAATTCTTATTTTTGTATGCAGATTAGTGGAGATCTCAATACTCATCAGTGAAACTTGTTTTGGGGTTTTTTTGTTTTTGTTTGTTTGTTTTTGTTTTTGTAGTAGATGGTGATTAATACAGAGACCCATAACTGGTCAACAGAGAATAATAGGCTGTGGAGCTCTCAACTCTAACTGATACATTTGAATCAAAGTCCCTCACTCCAGGACATAAGAATCACTTCCTAGGAGGGAGCAGAAAAATTGAAAGCCCAAGAAGTATTGGACTTCTGCATCAAAACAGTATTTGTTGGACAAAACAGCACACATAAACTCATGGTGGCTCTGACTGCAGGCCCAAGACCAAGCCAGTTTAAAGCCCACATGAATGAAAGAAATCCTAATCTAGCTGGAAAACAATTAATGGCTGCTGAGTAATTCCAAGTCCATTTACTTCAGGTATGTGGCCCCTGAGGGGCAACCCATGCTCTAGTGGAACGCCCACCCATGCACACACAGGCAGCACCAAGTGGATTCAATTGTTTAAAAATATGAAGCCTAGTTGGAAAGAAATGATGGGGGAAGGGGTGGACTAAGAGGGAAGGGAATAAAAGTGCCAATTAAACAGTAACTCTCCTTCTATTTGTCCCTCTCCTCAATATGTTACTGTCTATTCTACTTCTGCATCTGTGGATTTTCCGATTTTTTTAATGTTTATTTATTACTTCAGGTTACATCTCCATCACAGTGCCCTCTTTCCACTTCTCCCAGTCATGCCCTCCCACCCTCAAACTCCCTATCCCTTTCAAACCAGAGTGGAATGTCCCTATATATCCGTCCCCCACCCCAGTTCAGCAGTCATATGAGGGCCAAGAGCCTCCTCATTCACTGGGGACCTACAAGGCAGCACCACTAGGGCAAAGTGTCTTATTGACAGGAAACAAAGTCTATGATCATGTTCCCTTTGGTGCATTGGTTATCGTATAGTTATCCTGTACTATGTGGCTAAAATCCAGTTATAAGTGAATAGATGCCATGTGCATCATTCTGAGACTGGGTTAGCTCACTCAGGATGTGCTTCTCTAGTTCCATCCATGTGGCTGCGAATTGCATGATTTCGTTGTTTCTGATGGCTGCGTAGTATAACATTATGTAGATGTACCACAGGTTTTTGTTTGTTTGTTTTATCCATTCATCAGTTGAGGGACATCTGGGTTGATTCCAGTTTCCAGTTATTACAAATAAGGCTGCTATGAACATCGATGAAGAAACTTCCTTGTGGTTTGGTGAGGAATCATTTGGATATACACCCAGAAGTGGTATGGCTGGGTCTTGAGGTAGGGCTATTCCAAGTTTTTTAAGATATCTCCAGACCTATTTCCATAGTGGTTGTACAAGCTTGCACTCCCACCAGCAATGGAGGAGTGTTCCCCTTTCGCCACAACCTAACCAACATGTGCTGTCATTTGAGCTTTTGATCTTAGCCATTCTGACAGGTGTGAGATGGAATCTCAGAGTCACATTGAGTTGCATTTCTCTGACTAAGGATGCTGAGCATTTCTTCAAGTGTCTCTCAGCCATTAGGAACCTTTATGAATTCTCTGTTTAGCACTGTTCCCCATTTTTTGATTGGATTATTTGGTTTCTTGGCATTTAATTTCTTGAGTTCTTTGTACACCAGGCTGGCCTTAGAACTCATAGAGATCTGCCTGCCTCTGGCTCTGCCTTCCAAGTGCTGGGATTAAAGGCGTGCACCACCATGCCCAGCAACTACAGACAGCTGTGAACTGCCATGTGGGTTTTGGGATTTGAACCCGGGTCCTTTGGAAGAGCAGTCCATGCTCTTAACCGCTGAGCAATCTCTCCAGCCTCTTCTTGAGTTCTTTGTAAATTTTGGATATTAGCCCTCTGTCAGATGTGGGATTGGTGAATATCTTTTCCCAATCTGTAGGTTGCCGTTTTGTTCCAATGACAGTGTCTTTTGCCTTACAGAAGCTTTTCAGTTTCATGAGGTCCCATTTATTGATTGTTGGCCTTAGATCTGATCTGTTGGTGTTCTGTTCAGAAAGTTGTTACCTGTGCCAATGAGTTCGAGGGTTTTCCCCACTTTCTCTTCTAGTAGATTTAGTGTGTCCGGCCTTATGTGTAGGTCTTTGATTCATTTGGTCTTAAGTTTTGTATGAGGTGATAAGTATGGATCTAATTTCATTCTTTTATGTGTCGACATCCAGTTGGACCAGCACCATTTGTTGAAGATGCTGTCCTTGTTCCATTGTACGGTTTTGGCTTCTTTGTCAAAAATTAAGTGATCATATGTGTGTGGGTTCGTGTCTGGGTCTTCAATTCGATTCCATTGATTCACTGGTGTTTCTATACCACTGCCATGCTGGTTTTTTGTTTGTTTGTTTGTTTGTTTGTTTTTTACTATTGCTCTGTTGAAATCTGGGATGGTAATAACCCCCTGATGTTTTTTTATTGTACAGGAATGATTTAGCTATTGTTGTTTTTTTGTTTTTAATTATTCCATATGAAGTCGAGAATTGCTTTTTTCAGGTCTATAAAGAATTGTGGTGGTATTTTGATAGGGATTTCATTGAATTTGTATATTACTTTTGGCAGGATGGCCATTTTTATTATGTTGATCCTCCCTATCCATGAGCATGGGAGATCTTTCCATCTTCTGATATCCTCTTCAATTTTTTTTCTTCAAGGACTTGAAGTTCTTGTCATACAGGTCTTTCACTTGGTTGGTTAGAGCTACCCCCAGGTATTTTATATTGTTTGTGGCTATTGTGAAGGGTATTGTTTCCCTAATTTCTTTCTCAGCCCATTTATTTGTTGTATAAAGAAGGGCTTCTATTTTTTTTTATTAATTTTGTTATCCAGCCACATTGCTGAAGGTGTTTATCAGCTGTAAGAGTTCTCTGATGGAATTTTGGGGGTTGCTTATGTTTACTATCAAATCATCTGCAAATAGGGATAATTTAACTTCATTGTTTCCAACTTGTATCCCTTGATCTCCTTTAGTTATCTTATTGGTCTAGCAAGAACTTCAAGTACTATGATGAAGAGATATGGCAAAAGTGGACATCCTTGTTTTGTCCCTGAGTTTAGAGGAAATGCTTCAAGTATCTCTCCATTTAATTTGATGTTGGCTACTGGCTTGCTGTATATGGCCTTTATTATTTTTAAGTATTGTCCTTGTATGCCTGTTCTCTCCAGGACTTTTAGCATGAAGGGGTGTTAGATTTTTGTCAAATTCTTTTTCAGCATCTAGTGAGATGATCATGTGGTTTTTTTCTTTCAACTTGTTTATATGATGAATTACGTTAATGGATTTTCGTATTTTGAACCATCCCTGCATTCCTGGGATGAAGCCTACTTGATCATGGTGTGATACTTTTGATGTGTTCTTGGATTTGGTTTACCAGTATTTTATTAAGTGTTTTTGCATCTATGTTCATGAGGGAGATTGGTCTGAAGTTCTCTTTCTTTGTTGGGTCTTTCTGTGGTTTACGTATCAGGGTGACTGTGACCTCAAAGAATGACTCTGGCAGTGTTCCTTCTGATTCTATTTTGTGGAAGAGTTTGAAGAGTATTGGTATTAGCTCTTTTTTGAAGGTCTGGTAGAATTCTGTGCTGAAACCATCTGGCCCTGGGCTTTTCTTTCTTTTTTTTTGGTTGGCAGATTTTTAATGACTGCTTCTATTTCCTTAGGTGTTACAGGGCTGTTTAATCTGTTAACCTGATCTTGATTTAACTTTGGAAGGTAGAATCTATCAAGAAAATTGTCCATTTTGTTTAGGTTTTCAAATTTGGTGGAGTATAGATTTTTAAAGTAGGACCTAAAGATTCTCTGGATTTCCTCAATGTTTGTTGTTATTTCTCTGTTTTCATTTCTGATTTTGTTGATTTGGGTTTTTTCCCTCTGCCTTTTAGTTAATTTGGCTAAGGGTTTGTCTATTTTGTTGATTTTGTCAAAGAACCAACTCTTGGTTTCATTGAGTCTTTGTATCATTCTTTTTGTTTCTAAGTTGCTGATTTTAGCCCTATGTTTGATGATTTCCTGAATCCTGCTCCTCTTGGGAGTGTTTGTTTCTTTTTTTCCAGTTCTTCAATACTGCTCTTAATTTGGTAATATGAGCTGTCACAATTTTCTTTTTGAAAGCACTTAGTGCTATGAATGTTCCTTGTAGCACAGCTTTCATTGTGTTCCATAGGTTTGGGTATGTTGTGCCTTCATTGTTGTTGAATTTTAGAAGTCTTTGATTTCCTTCTTTATTTCTTCCCTGACCCAGTGGTCATCCAGTAGAGAGTTGTTAAGTTTCCATGAGTGTGTAGGGTTTCTGTTATTTCTGTTGTTGTTGAAGTCCAGCTTTATTCCATGGTGGTCTGATAAGATGCAAGGTGTTATTTCAATTTTCTTGTATCTGTTGAGGCATGCTTTGTGTCCGACTATATGGTCGATTCTGG
The DNA here is from genome assembly GCA_907164525.1 of Lophiomys imhausi. Classification (NCBI taxonomy): domain Eukaryota; kingdom Metazoa; phylum Chordata; class Mammalia; order Rodentia; family Muridae; genus Lophiomys; species Lophiomys imhausi. The sequence continues at coordinate 6,467,780 of CAJQZJ010004748.1, read as the reverse complement.
AGAAGGTTCGTGAGGTGCTGAGAAGGTGTGTTCTTTTGTGTTTGGGTGAAGCATTCTGCAGATATCTGTTTGTAGAGAGCTGCAATGTGCCACGCCCTAAAGATGGCACCGGTCTCTGCCTTCCACCAGCCCGATGGTGAGCGCTCTCTATGATAATAAGTTCATATTTGGCATAGACCGCTGATCTGGCTTGCTTCCGCATACGTAGGCCTCTAAGATAGCACCACTTGGCTTTACTTGACTGGCTGTTCATTTAGTATTTAGCCTGTGGGTTGGATCTGCCCGGGGATTCGGAATTCGGAATTCAGAACACTGTTTTCAAGGGACCTGAATAAACTGCTGGAGAAGAGCTTTTGTGAGTTGCGTCATCCTTGCTGGTCGAGGGGGACACGACAAAGTGGTGGCCCGTACGGGGACCCAGAAAAGACTCAGAACTCCTGCAGTCAGGTGCAGCGCTGGTAAGTTCCTGGGATAAATCAGGACAATAAAGTTTCACGGAAATAGCGAGCACAAGGTAAAGTTTCGCGGAGATAGCGAACAAAAGGTAAAGTTTCGCGGGAAGTTGCGAACTAAAAGTAAAATTTCGCGGGGAAGCAGCGAACCGAAAGTAAAATTTTTAAACATGCGATTGTCTGAGTCACACCCAATTTTTCTGGCTCTTCAGGAGCTACTTTTAGCTAGGAATTTGAAGATTAAGAAGTCTACCTTAGAAAGATTTTTAAATGAATGTGATTCTGTGGCTCCGTGGTTTACGGTGTCCGGGAATCTTACGGTATCCTGCTGGGACAAATTAGACAGGGACTTAGATTTTGCTTGGGAGCAAGGGACTCTGAAGCATGGAGTAAGACCGATTTGGAAAATGGTGAGGAGTTGTTTAGAAGATCAGAGGTGTTGTAATGCAATCAAAGAGGGAGAATCAGCCTTGGAACTGCTACAAGGGGAGAGATCTGAGCAGGTAGATAGTGAAAAGGAAAGTAACAAAGGCGAAAGATTTGAGCAGGCAGACAGTGAAAAGGGAGGCAAAAAGAAAGTTCCTCTCTATCCCAATCTTACAGATTTTAGAGATTTTAGAGATTTGGAGGACTCAGAGAGCACGGATTCTGAAGGAGAGCTACACGCTCTAATAGAACAGTTGGAGAGGACTGTTATTAGAAAAAAGGAAAAGAAAAAAGTAAAAGAAAAGGACATATCGGCGGCAGTCAGTGTGGGTGGAGCTGTTGCCATAGTGCCTGACACGTCAGCGGCAGTCGGAGTGGGTGGAGTCGTTGTTACAGCGCCTTCAGCCACGCTGGCGGCGGCTGATGTAAACAAAGCCGTTGCCATGGCACCTTTGACTCCTCCTCCATATCCAGAAGCCACTCAGATAGATCAGCCTGCTCAGTCCCTGAAAGTAGGGAGATCTTTCTGCCCGGGGATGTGGACACAAGTAAGAACAGAATTACAGTTTGCCTATCCGGTATACCAAGACCCACAAGGGAACAGGTACAAGGAACCGCTTGATTTTAAGGTGGTAAAATCTCTTGCAGAGTCGGTTCATACCTATGGTACTACCGCTTCTTTTACAATGGCTCAAGTGGAAGCATTAAGCAGACATTGTATGACTCTGAGTGATTGGAGTGGCCTGGTCCCTGCCTGCTTAAGTCCAGGGCAATACTTAGACTGGAAAGCTTTCTTGATTGAGTATGCCACTGAGCAAACAGCCAATAATCAGAGAGATGGAAATCCAGCCTGGGATAGAGATATGCTGCTTGGGCAGGGGAGATTTGCCAACCAGCAGATAGGATATCCTATTCAGATTTATGAGCAAATAAACAAGATAGCTATCAAGGCTTGGAGATCTCTCCCTAATAAAGGGGAGGTGAGTGGGAACTTAACTAAGATTCTACAGGGCCCCATGGAGCCCTTTTCAGATTTTGTGGCACGAATGGTGGAAGGCAGAGACCGGCACCATCTTTAGGGCGCAGCACATCGCAGCTCTCTACATCTGTTAGGTCCATTGGTCCATGACCTCTATTAGACTCATAATTTCTCTGTTTGGTTTCTCTCTTGATGACCTGTCCATTGTTGTGAGTGGGGTGTTGAAGTCTCCCACTACTAATGTGTGGGGATCGATGTGTGGTTTAGGCTTTACAAGAGTTTCTTTTACAAATGTAGATGCCCTTGTATTTGGGGTGTAGATATTCAATATTGAGATGTCATCTTGATGAATATTTCCTTTAACAGATATGTAGTGTCCTTCTCTATCTTTTCTTTTGATTAACTTCATTTGAAAGTCTCCTTTATTTGATATTAAGATGGCTATTCCAACTTGCTTCCTGGGTCCATTTGCTTGGAAAATCTTTTCCCAGCCCTTTACTCTGAGGTCTATCTTTGTTAGTGAAATGTGTTTCTTGTGTGCAGCAAAATGATGGGTCTTGTTTATGGATCCATTCTGTGAGCCTGTGTCTTTTTACTGTGAGTTGAGTACATTGATATTGATGGATATTAATGACCAAAGGTTATTATTTCCTGTTATTTTGATGTATGTGGTGGTTGTGTGTTTCTTTTGGTTTAGCTGCAGTGGAGTTTTTTGTTTCCTCTGTTTTCTTGGGTGTAGTTATATTGTCTGAGTTGGATTTTTTTCTTCAAAAATCTTCTGTAGGACTGGATTTGTGGGTAAATACTGTTTAAATTTGATTTTGTTGTGGAATATCTTGTTTTCTCCATCTATGTTGATAAAGAGTTTTGCTAGTAGTCTGGCTGGGCACCTATGTTCTCTCAGGGCTTGTAGGACATCTGCCCAGGCCCTTCTTGCTTTTAAAGTTTCTGAGGAGAAGTCAGGTGTAATTCTGATAGGTCTGCCATTATATGTTACTTGACCTTTTTCTCTTACAGCGTTTAGTATTCTTTCTTTGTTCTGTACATTTGGAGTTTCAATTATGTGGCGAGAGGAGTTTGTTTTCTGATCTAATCTGTTTGGTGTTCTGTATGCCTCATAGAATTTTATTGGCATCTTTCTTTTTAGGTTTGGAAAGTTTTCTTCTATGATTTTGTTGAAGATGTTTCCTGGACCTTGGAGTCAGGAGTCTTCTCTTTCCTCTATGCCTATAATTCTTAGGTTCTGTCTTTTCATTGAGTCCTTAATTTCTTGAATGTTATGAGTGAGAACTTTTTTAGATTTCTCATTTTCTTTGGTGGTTGTACTGGTTTCTTCCATTGAATCTCCCATGCCTGAGATCCTGTCTTCCATCTTTTGTATCCTATTTTTGATACTCGTGTCTGTAGTTACTGTTCTCTTCCCTTGATTCTCCACCTCCAGGTTTAACTCTGATTGTGTTTTCTTTAGTGCTTCTACTTTCAATTTCAAGTCTTGAACCATTTGATTCATTTTATACATTTCTTGTTCCAATTTGCTTGTTTTTGTCTGCAAATCTTTCAAATATTTTGAATCTTTCATTGCCTTGTCCCTTTTCTGTTCATGTTGGGCTGCATTGGCTTGGAGTTCTCTAATGGTATTCTCCAATGCTTTTATTTATAAAATTGAGGATTCTTTGTATTCTTTCAGTGATTTCATTTCTTCTTGAAAGGACTCCATCATTTTCCTAAGTATAGATTTGTCTTCATTTTCATGTGTTTCCGCTGTGGTGGGTTGTTCAGGGCTTGCTGTGTTAAGGAGGTGAATTTTGTTGGAGTTATATTTCCCTGATTTTTGTCAATTATGTTCTTTTGCTGACCTTTAGCCATCTGGTTGACCTAATCTGATTATTCCTGGTGTCTTCTGGACCATTTCACTGGCACTGCAGGTCCTCTTTAGTGTGTTGCAGTGACCGTGTGAATATTGGGTGCTTAGGTAACCGGGAGGTATCTCTATTTGGCAGTTTGTGCTACCTCCAAAGACCCTGCAGTGATCAGATCAGCGGGAGACAGTACTGGTGCAGGAAGATCAGCCCTCTGCCCTGTCTGAGCGCAACTAGTCCCTGGGTTCACCGGGTGTGAGCCTGTTGGTTCATGCTTCTCAGGATGTTGCTTAGCTTGTTTATATTTCTGTGATGTTTTAGCTCCCCCCCCCACCTCCAGCTCAAATTGTGTCCCTGCCCACTGCCACCATCTTGGATCTCTGGAATTTCTTGTTCTTATAGGTAAATTTTTAATATATGTAAAAATTATTTTTTGAAATCTCCTAATGTGTTTTCACAGTCTTTAAAATATGTGTGCGTGTGTGTGTGTGTGTGTGTGTGTGTGTGTATGTTTTCCTAAGTCTTCTTTGACAATCTTCATATCATGAATGCTTCAAACACTTCTGACACCATGATGCCATCTTTTTCCTATGTGTTAGCAAAAGGAAATCTACTTAGACTCATTCACCTGGGGACACAGCTAGTTGGGGCTCCTCAAGAGCTTGCTGTGTGGCAGGTGCTGTTCTAAGCAAATTTCCCTGCATTTACTCACCCCATCCTCAACTGCACCACTAGGCACAATGCTACTCCAATTTCTGTTGTTCTGAGAGGGAAGTGAAGTTCACATAGGTGAGAAATTTTTCTGTCCCTTTTCTGTGGCTACACAGGTAGTAGGTGATGAAGCCAGAAGCAGGTTTCTTAGCTGCAGGGGATGTTTACTAACTAAAACTTGGTAATTAGTGGAATGTTAAGCTTTGCACCTAGATGAATATATTCAACATATATTTGGAGATAAGATTTCATGATGGGAAACCAAGAGTCCTCAGTGAGGCCTAGGGCAGTGTTCTGCCTAATTTCCCCCCACTTCTGTCTCCAGCACACTCCAAAAATATAATCTTTATCCCAGCTCTTTAAGTAACTTGATTCTATCTGAAAGCCTTACTGGGACATGCCTGGGGCCCTTCCTCCTGTCCTAGGGGACAGGACCTTTTTAAGCATGGACATTCTCTTCCTTGGGTGAATACACAGGAGCTGCCAGATCCTCCTTAAGCCTAATATAGAGAAAGCCACTTGTGACTTCCACACTATGCTCAACCAATCTTCCAATAGCCAACATCTGTCTCCTGGGAGCTGAACTAATGACGGCACGACTGCCTTCTCCACCCACATGTTTAGTACTTATTTTCTCTTATACAATGATCATATTCACACAGTTCACAGAAAAGTGTGTGTTGGGGGAGTCTGCTTTAAACCACAAAACTTGTGAATTTGTGAGCTTTTGTCCCTTTTGGAACAGCACAGGGAATACATACATAAATAATAAGCATGCTTTGATAGTAGCCTGGAAGAATTCATTTCACTGTGTTTAGAATTCACCATGTAGGTTACTGACAGCAGAAATGGAATTTAAAATGCACCCAATTCCATCCTAGCAATGATTTTATCACCTTTTAAAGTACCATAGACCTTTTGCCATCTGATATTTCTCTAGAAGAGAGTGCTCCAGATACCAACTTCAGAAATAAATCCAAGTTTTCTTCCACCCAAATTTACCAATAAGCTGAACTATAAGATTTTTCTTTTAATTATTTGATAATTTTAACATGTATAAAATGAATTTTGATCAAATATACTCTCCATTTATCTCTTCATAGTCATACTATCTCCTTACCACCACTTTTCTGTACCAACCAAGAATTTTTAAGGGTTATTTTTAATTCTAAATTTCAAAGAATAGACAGGTTGGAGAATAATGACTACTGAGATTATTGAGTGAATGGGAAGGCACTCTACCATCTTTGAAATTTGGAAGAAAAGCAAGTATTTAAGCTGAAGAAGGCCCCAGCAGTTAAAGACTTAGACTCTAAAATGAGACAATCTGGTGCTTAGAATTTGTCCTGGCTGCTGGAGAGGATCTCTTAGGTATCTGTGCTTCTTTTGTTATTTACTTAAATAATCAAAGGTGAAAGTCTTTCTCAAGGTAGCGTTTTGAGGGCTGAATGAACTAAATTTTGGCTTTTTTTCCTAGTTCAAAATATAAGCAATAGAATTGGTTCACATCTTTATCTGTATCTATTCTCAGCTAGTTTTGAACTCTGAGTGAAAGACTGGTATTATGTTCAGGGATTCTTTGGTAGATAGGCAAAGGGAAGAATATATGTTAGTCAACTGAGAACACAGAAATTGTTAATCAAATAAATAACATTAGCGGGTACCTCTGGGATAGTATATGGGAACCTAATGGGATACACTGGCTACAAAGTATGCTGTATACAATAGATATGAGTTTCTCTTTTCTAATCTCTCAAGTGTCCAAGAAGGGTGCCACATGGAAGATGTTAGTTCAACCTGACCCTTAGCACTAGATCAGAGTCCTGTTCCCCTGAACATTGACTTCTACTTGAAGGTGCTTCCACTTGAAGGTACTTCTACTTGATGGACTTTTGGGAGCATGTTCCTTCCTAAGGATGACAATTCTAGGTTATAAAACATATTTGGAGTCCTTCTCTCAGACTTTTCCAGGTATTAGGATACTGGTCTCTTCTATTAGATTCAGCATGTTACTCTGAAATATTTTGTGATCTTATTTCTTTTTTTTTTTAAATACTTTATTTTTTTTCTTCAAGTTACATCTCAGTAACAAACCCCTCCCTATTCCCCCTTCCTACCCGCCCTTCCACCCTCTTCCCCCCAGAAGTTTCCCCTTTCAGTCCACAACAGATGGTTCCTTCTCTTATAACAGTAAGTATTATACAAAACAATAGATATAAATATGCCACATTTATGAGAGTTAAATGGCCCAGTATACCTTCCCAATGTCCAGTTTATACATATTTGGCCCCTGACTTTAACATTCTACTATCTAACCAACTCCATGAGTTTAAAGGTCTATATGTGACTCAACATTCATACTATCTTGCAACACACTTTTAAGAGTATCTTCTTAGATCTATAACACCCTCTTGATTCCTAAACAGTTCAAAATTTAACTATGAGACTCTAGCTGTCTATTCTTCAACCACCTCAGAGACCTGAGAGGGATAAATATATTTGATCTTATTTCTTAAATCTTCCAATATGGGTCCCCAGATCAATATTCTTCCTCAGAGATCTTTTCTCTTAAAGAAACTCAGTACATTTTGGGTACCTGCAGCCCTCCTCCTTAAGATCATGCAAGAATCAGCTGCTTTTAAGGCAAGATGGATGGATAGAAACCACACTTAGGTGGTGTGGTGAGTACCTGCCTGTAAAGTGACACATAGAAAGTTAGTGCCTGAGCAGTAGGGGCAGGAAGGAGAAGCAGGCAGGCTGGTCCAGTTTCATCACATAAGGAGTTGACAGTTCACATCTTATCTTGTAAGCCTTTTAGGAAACATTGTAAAATTGAAGCATAGAATGCATAGTGTGTTCACCAGGTAAATGGCATCAAAATATTGACTCTGTCTCAGGTAGAAAAATGTTCCTGCTCTGGATTCATCAAACATTCGGGCTGAATTTGATGAGTTAATTGCCACTTGAAATAAGCCCTTTATCATACGAATGGCATGAAAGAAAAAGAACAATTCAAACCTGAGAAGCCCTCTCTCCTAATCACACCCAGCATTTGAATTGTAATACTTCGGCTTAGTTATGGTCACCAACTTCCTGGAAAGGACTGGGGCTCCTTGGGTGTGACTCTTTTCCAAGAGTCCACTTCAGACAGAAATATTTTCACTGACATATAATTGTAAGAGTCAAAGTCCCACGACCTCTCCTTCCGAGGCTCCCGCCTTCTTTATTTCCCTTTCCCCACACACTTTCTAGTTCAAAATATAATCCCTTTGGGAGATGTGTCATCTTATTTGGAGAGAATTTTCCACCTATAAATAGCTGCAAAGGATCACTTGATCACTGATCGGATGCAAGGTCGGTTTTTCCTGGTTCTCTGGTCCACTTTCTACACATAGCCCTTGTCTGAGAACCTCTCTTTAATCTTCACTGATTTCCATTGGGACTAAAAATATCACGTCATAGAGTGAAGCATTTTTTCAGAGGTCAACAGTGGTAGCATGTTGCATATATAGGCCTTATCAATTCTTTCCTGTATAGTGCTTTTTGTGGATTCCTAAGGAAAATACACCAACAGTTATTTTTTACATTGTATGTTTCTAAAGCAGGAAGTATTTATTTCTTAATCTACACTCACAGGGTGAACATTTATGTTCACATTGCCTTCTAGCTGTAAGATAAAGGATAATCAAACCATTGATGTTTGGAGCGAACTATCAATATTTTAGAAACCCATTTGAAAAATCTCTCCTTACTTAGATTTATGTAACAGAAGTGATGAAAGAAAAGTGAAAAAAAAAAGTCTTACATGTTTTGGTGAAATAGTCTCATGTAAATACTCAGATATTTGCACATCTTTAAAAAATGTGTAGTTAAAGTGTTTATGATAACTCTCTGTCTATAAAAGTCCTGAGATGCTAGTCCATATTATCTTAGGACTTTGGTCCCTGTCCCATCAAGTCTGATCAGATAAACATGGAAGAACTCTAGTGGTCCTCAGAGGGAGGAAATGAGTACAAGGAAGATTCAAGAAGGGAGAATGCACAAGATGAAGAAAGCTGGGAGGGAGGAGAAATGGGTACCATTAGTTATATTCATGCGGAAAACTGCTGACCTCACTATGATCCTTCTGTTTTTTTTTTCTTTTAATCCAACTATATAGTCTTCATCATAGCACTTTCCTCTACTTGATGATTCTTAAATGTTTCCTACTCGATGATTTTTAAATGTTTACTGACTTCTTTACTCAGTTAATGCGCATTATCTAATAGAGGACTGAAAAGACATTGAAAGCAGAACCAGTTTGGTTGTGTGTACTATTGTAAGGCTCACATCTATAGTGGTACAAGGCACAGCTTCAGGATCATCATATGCCTAACACATAACTAGAAAATATTTAGCAGCACACACGCTAAACTCTTACTAGTGATTATAATTTGGGGAGATGATACAAAGATGGGAATGATAAAATTGTTAATCTAGAGTTCTCTGTCATTTAACAGGAAAAGCAGAGCACAGTTATCTAGAGCAGGACAATAATTATACTCAAGAAACAAAACAGAAAAAGAAACCCTCTTTGCCCAGAATAAACATGTGAAGGCATGCTGGCTGGCTATGGAGACCACCCCCATGCCACAGGCTAGTCCACAGAGCCATGATGGATGAACACTGAGGCTTGCAATGTTGTTGAGAAGCAGACCTGTAGCTTCTTAGTATGTTCAACTAAAAAGAAAGGAAATTAAAGGCATTTCTTACACACGCTGGCTGGCCACATCCTGATGCATCTAATTTCTTTCTTGTGTCCTGCAATTATCTCTCAGTACTTCCCTTCAACTTTCTGATTCAGTAGGACATACTCTTGTTTAAAGGTGAGCAATTACGTATTAAAAACAACAATTAAAAACAAAGAACCAACATATACTACATAAAAACCACTACAAGGATAAAGTTGGAAATGAATAAAGTGGTAGAATAAAGAAGAAAGGGAATAGATTGGGGATAGTGATGAAGAACATGTGCCAGAGACACATGTTGTTAACTATTCCTGTAAATTCAACCCACTCCTTCTGGTACTCTTCAGTCACCTTTAACCTCCTCTCTGTTCTCAAACATGTCTTGAGAACCCTGCCTCCCTCAGAGGATTTACACTTGCTCTTCTATCTGTCTTGAATGGCCTTCTCTTAGATTTTCCAATTTTTAATCCTTTCTCATTCTTTGGGTCTTAAATGACACTGACCCTGATCTAAAGCAATGTTTTTATAATAATTATCTCCTCATCCTCTTCTCTATTTTTTCTTGTTCCTTTGAAATATTTGGCTACATTGGTATTGATCTTTGTATATTGATGTAAAATCAAGGTTAACCCTTTTTAAGGTATTGTACCTAGGTAAAGCTTAAAAATGCAATGTGAAGTTTTGGTCTTTTGATAGTAACTGTCATAAACTGTATAAGATAATTAATAGATGGAAACTAATAGTCATTAAAACATGTCATATTGTTAGGCACTAGCATAGTTTATCACAAATGTTTACTAAGTTAACTGGAAATCAAGTTGCTAAGAGACAAGCAACATTTGCTTATCCAAATATACAGAGATAGAGAGGTGGTCTTCAAAAACCTCAAGAGATCTGTAGAATATGACATTCAAAGAAGTTTTCTTAGCTTAAGACTGTTTGATATTTAGGCATGTCAGCTCCTGACAACAGCCCCCATTCTACTTCAAGTAGAGGATGATCATCAAAGAATCTCCATTAGGAGATGGTTGCATTAGTGTCAAGCTTGTCACGGGGCAAGAAAAATCCCTTGCTTCAACTGTAGGCAGAATGCTGTCCAAAAAGAACAAATCTTGGAAGCAGGTGTGTTGTCAGTCTAGCTCTGCCAAGACAGGGTAGGTAGGCAAGTCCTTCATAATTCCTACAATTAATATCTATCAAAGAAACAGGGCCAAGAGGCTGAAGATGGATGCTCTAATGTATGGAGAGAAATTGGGGACTGTCCACAGCCATTTATCTTTCATTTCTTAGTTTTGGAAGCTGCTGGTTCTGCACTTCCTGTATATTCAGATATATTTATTCTCAGGTCTCTGATGTGGTTGAAGACTAGACAGTTATAGTCTCACAGTTGAATCTCTAGTTGTTTAGTAATTAAAAGGATGTTTTAGGTCTATGGAGATGTTTTTAAGTTAGTAATGCAAGTTAGGATGAAAAGTGAGATAGGTGTAGAACTTTAAACTCACGGAGATAGACAGATAATAGAATATTGATTTCAGTTGCTGGGTATGTGTGGACTGGACATTAGGAATGTATGTTGTGCCTTTTAATTTTCATAATTGTGGCCTAATTATTAAAAAAAGAATTATGAGTTCTGGGAAAAGGGGAGAGGATGGGAGGGTGGAAACAGGAGGGGTGGAAGGAGCAGACTGTGTTGGAGATGTAACTTAACGTAATAAATAAACATAAAAAATAAAAAGAAATATTAATACATACAAAGAAGGACCATGTTAAGTTTTCACTCTTTTTTTGGAGATAGGGTCTTTCTGTGTAGTCCCTCTTTGCCTGAAACTCACTGCGTAGACCAGCCTGGCCTTGAACTCACATAGACAGCTACTTCTGCTTCCTGAGTGCTGGGATTAAAGGTCTACAACACTATGCCCAGAATATTTCAATATTTTATCATTTTATAGGTTAATAATAATTCTGGTATGTCTAAAGAATATGATGTCTAAATGTTTACTTTATATAAGATTTTTCTTTATATATTAAAACCAGAAATAGGTACAATATGCTATCAGAAATCAGTATTAGTACAAGACCAAGACCTCATCCTGTAACTGGCTTAAAAATCTACATTTGTAGTTACTCCACACTGTTCATACAGAAAAGCAGAAGGGAAACATGTTTTAATGACTATCTTGCAATCAGCAATGTAGACTGACAAGCTTGACATTATAGGGAATTAATGCTATAGTCTTGAGTCTGGAAGTCAGCTCAACTCAGAATTTTCTCTTTAAGGTAATGCCATTGTTATTTTTTAAGGCCTTTGACTAATTCAATGGTGCCTTTCCACATTTTGAATGGTAATTTACTTTGCTTTATGTAAAAAAAAAATGCCTTCATAGAAACATCCAGATCAACATTGAAACACACAACTAGTTATCATCCCCCGTTGCCTTATTAATTGAGCCACTTAGAGAAGTATCTGTTGCTGTCTCAAAGTTTATCTTTTCTGTGTACAGTGGCATCTCTCATGCTTTTCTCTTTCAACACTCACTTCCTTTATTCTATACAGATCATAGTTTTTCCATAAAACACATGCTTTTTCTCAATAAAGATATGCATGCCTTATAAGTACAAATTGCCATCCCAGTGGTGCTCACTCCGTCTTTACACCAATTTTGTCCTGTTTGACCATGTGTCTTGAACAGTTTGTGAGTTCAGGATGTACAGCCGCCAAGTCCCCAATACCGATATGCAGTGAAAAAAAATGGGCAATGGCTACCACCCACATGGCATTCGGTTTCACCCAGCTGAAAAGAACAGGGGGAAGAGAATGAGAGGAACATGGTGACATCACACAATTACACCACAATGGTTCCTGTTCCACCTGCCCTGCTGTGTAGCTTTAGTTGATCACTGAGTAAGAGATGATAGAAATGCCGTAGTCTTTAAGTAATGGAAATGTCAAGGCATGTAATATAGTATTATGCTCAAATGGGCTAAGGAATCTAACTTGAAATGGGCAAAAGAGCCAAAAATAATTTTTACTTTGAATTAAAATTTCAGTGGCCTAATGTTAGATCAAACTTACGCAAACATAAAAAGCAAAAGAAATTAAAAAAATTCAAGTGAGTATTAATCAGTATGACTATTCAGCTGTATGTATTCTGTTATATGTGTACATGCAGTTTTATTACTCCACCACTTAAGTAGTGATTATTTTTGCTAAAGTGTTTCATAAATACATATGTACTTATTTAATACCATAAAAAACCAGTATTGTGTGTTCAGAAGGAAGCAACACATAGAGGGGGCTGCTTAAGAATCATGTTGATGAACAGAACACAAAGATCAAAGCTGGAGTGTGCCAAGGATATCTGGATTATTGATCTGGTGCACTGTCAAGGCAGTGACCAATTCAGACAGCGGGACAAACTAGTTTGTGTTCTGTAGAATTGTCTGTGTGGCTGGGTTTGTATTTGGGAAATCTTTTGTACATTATTTCTAGTTCAAGTCTTTAGGAAGTTCTCAACTACAGACTCTGGCAGGCCTTCAGTCAGGATGTTTCCTCAGCACCCTTCTCTGTGGCAGCTATTGCCCCTTACCAATCAGTACACATCCCTTCCCAGAAGTTAATACACACTGTCTCCTTAACTCTGTTGATGGCCTTGCCCAGCAGCTCTCTAATTGTTTTGGTTTTGTTGAGATAAGATCTCATTTGAAGCTGGCCCAGGTTGGCCAAAAAAACAAAAAAGAAAACAAAACAAAAAACAAAAAACACTCAATCCTCCTGCCTCAGCCTCTCAAGAGCTGGGACACTTGTGCCTTGGTCAGTTCTAAACCTATGAAATCTTCACCCTTATGTTAAAATTAGCTCTTGACTGGTGGTGCTCCTCTCCTTTAGAGATTCCCAGTCTCCTGAAATGAGCTTTCAATATAGCCTTTGCATCCTTGCAAACCATGGCTTTGGGTTCAAACAACTAAGTATTAGAAGTATTGTGAAAAGAAATTGCATCTGGACTGAATATGTACAATCTTTTTTTGCCATTCTTCCATAAATAACACAGTGTCACACACACACACACACACATATGGCATGCACATTTTATTAGGTGCTATATGGAATGCATAACTGATTTAAGGTATAAATGAAAGAGCTCATTGGTTACATGCAAACAACCTGCTGTTTCATAAATGGGACTTGAGCATGTGATGATCTGGGCAAGTGATCATCCCAGGGGTGAGACAGCATCCTTAATTCCCCAAGGATACCAAGTGATAATCCCAACCCATTTATCTTTATTTTAATTCCCCATGGATACCAAGCAATAACTCCAACCCATGTATCTTTATTTTAAATTTTAACTTATTATTGGTTATGTAACTATATTATGTGTGTGAGTGTGTGTGCACGTGTGTGTGTGTGTGCGTGTGTGTGTGTGTGTGTGTGTGTGTGTGTGTGAGTATGGGTGCATGAATGCCACAATACACATGTGAATGTCAGGCTAAGAACAACTTTCAGGAATTTGTTCTCTCTTTCCACACGGGTCCTGGGGATTGAACTCAGGTCTTCTGGCTCTCATGGCAAGTCCTTTACCTGCTGAGCGCCAACTCATTGGCCTTGTTTCTTTCTTCCCTTGTTGTTTTTTAATGTTGCAAAATCTGTAATAATGTTGTTAGAAAGATTATTTTAGAATTCTTAAGCTACTTCATTAATTTTGAAGAACTTATTCAATGAAACAGCACATATGAATGACTTTTGGAACCATCAAAAAATTCAACTAGCATTTACTATCTGTAGTATGTTGAAAAGTGAAACAGAGTTTTTATAGCCCCAACCTCCTTTTCTTTCTGTTCTACTTGCTTCCTCAGTAACAGACACTTATTTATGAATTTTTCTTTCCTATCTTTTTTTTTAATCACCATTAGGATAGCATATTAATGAGATTGACAACTGATATCTTAGCCACTGCTAATACTGTTTTCAATATTTGGGAAGCAGCAGATGCTACCTTGTATCATTTGATGCCTCAAGCAAGCGATCAGCCTGAAAACTTAGAGCTTTCCAAATGTCAACTCAGTTTTCATAAACAGTTCATGTTAAGGAATAGAGAACTGTATGCCATTTAAAAAACCAAAGCAAAACAAACAAGCAACACTTTGCAGTTCTTGTTTCCTTTAGCCTTTGTTCCTCTTACTCAACGCTTATCCTGTGCTTGTGTTTGTAGAAGACTTCTGGACACTGAAGATGAGCTCAGCGACATTCACACCAACTCAGTCCCATTGGAAGTCCGAGACTGGTTGGCTTCAACATTTACACGGAAAATGGGAATGACGAAAAAGAAACCTGAGGAAAAACCAAAGTTTCGAAGCATTGTCCATGCTGTTCAGGCTGGGATTTTTGTGGAAAGGTAAGTAGGCAACACCCCAAGATTCCCACATCCCAAGACAGGAGAAGAATCTGAAAGGCAGAAAGTATATTTAATACATCAGAGCTCTACGGGTCCATATTATACTTATGGAGGACACATGCCATCCCAAGTCTAACTAGAGTGGACAGTTTGGTCTTGCCGATGACTATACCTACAACAAAAGCACCTTGATTGGATGTTTTCTTTCTTTCTTTTTTTTTCTATTAGGATGACAAGATTGAAATCCTACTCACTTGGAAACACACTTTTGTGGATATCTGTTTGCAAACATTTTTAACATGTTCATAGGTTCTCAATTAATTTAATGTAGATAAATTACAGTAACATAATGGCCAGTAATATTTATTTCACAGTCAAGTGAGTCTTTTTTGTCCTAAATAGAAAAGACTTCCCTTTTCCTCTGTTTCCATCATGAGATGAAATCTCTCTCACTTCCACTTTGGAGGACTTTGTGTCGCTGAAAAAAAGATCCCCCATAAGATGGGGGTTGCTAGAGTTTTCAGCATTTACAAATATTAATATGGTCATGTTTCACACAGTATTTTTAAGAGAAAAGGCAAATCTTCTTTCTATAAAATGAGATGTTTCAGAATTAAAACTACAGAAAGACCAATTATATGTCTGACAAAACTGAAAAGCATTTATCAGGAAGCTGGCAGATTAAAACATATTTAACTATGTATAAAGTGGCAAATTGAATATTTTGAGATGGACCAGGTTGAATGACAGATGATGATGATGATGATCAGAGCAGTTTTTGGCACAGTGACTGCTTAAGTCAGGATGACCTTGAATTCTCAGTCCTCCTACCTCAGTCTCTGGAGAGTGAGGACTACAGGCATATGTCACCCAGCTCAGCTTCAACACTCATTACATTTAAGTGAATTTTGCCCTTTTTTTCATCTCTTAATATTTTGGAGCATCATTTCCAACCACAGGAACAATGGAAAGAATACTGGATTTTCAAAATATAAATGAGAAAGTGTAATAAGTGCCATTACAAATGCAGTTTAAAGATGTGTTAAGACCATAGTGATAAAACTTCTAATAGCTAATTTCATGAAGATATAACTCACAAGAGCATCCAGTGAATGATTATTCAAATTACTTTGCAAGCTTCTTAGCTACATCTGATTGGATTAGATAAAAGAATACCAGAGATATTCTAGTTAGTGATAGGATCCTACCTTCTCCGGTGCATAGACTAATCAATCTAACAGGTCTGACACAAGGAGGCCAGGCTAAGAAGAAGGTCTATAGTAGTATTCTTTTTGTATGAGTTTTTCTGATTTCCCATGCCATCAAATTAAAAATCTCTAAGCAGCATTTCAGAGAGTCTCAGGTGAAGCATCATGCTTGACTTGCTGAGGGAATGTGTGTTATCTTCCTTGTTTAAAATATTGCAAATCTTGGCAAGCTGAAAAATCAATGCAAATCGGGAAAAGGTCCAACTGAATGTGCATCTATTTGAGATAATGTTATAAATTCAGGATTCATATATTGACCTGATAAGTTTCTAATTTTTATATGCAACATCATACAAATATCATATCCAAATGGAAATATCAAAATGCACAGAAGATAACTATATGTAATTTTAACTATTGTAAATTAACATGCTTAAAGTATTTAGAAATGAAATCTTTATCTATCAAAGTCAAATACCCATTATTGATATATTTATCTTGAATTTTCAAAAGTAAATTACCTTCAGTCCTGAACATATAAGTTTCCTTGCTTCTTCCACAAAGCCTCCCCCGCAAGACTCAACACCTCAACAAGTCCCGGCAATTATTTGCCCAAATGTTATCTGGCATTGTGATGAGAATGAGAATGTTTCTTTTTGCTTCTAAGGTTTGGAATTATAATTCATGGTTTTAGAGAAATCTTCAAAAATGATCTGCTATAATTTCACTTGGACTTTTGGCACATATTGGACTCCAGAAGATTCTTTAGTCTTTTTCTGAGATGTATGGCAGTTCACCTGTTTAATAAAGTGAAGGGCAGCTGCATAAAGATGTCCTGGAGCAGGCATGCTGATTTTTCCTTTTTATTTGCTAGAATATAAAATTTACAATTTCATATTTCTATATCTGGTGATAGGATTAGGAAGGTAAGGTAATAGATAAGGTTTTATTATTATTATTACTTTAAGAGGGCAGTCGTCCTTGCCTCTTTTCATTCCATATAATAAGTAATATTATGTTCTCAGCCTATTTCTCAGTCTAGGAAACTCAGTGGTATAAGAGCGGTCCCTGGGCCCTGGTTGCTCTGAGTTATGTGAAAGTCAGAACCAACGGGATAGTCTGGAGATAATGAAGGTAGTAACGGAAATAGTGGTAAGAGCTGTCCTGTTGAATATTTATTAGACTGTGTCCAGCGCTCATATTCTTTACTTTCCATAGGAAGCTTATGATTCTCTTTTTATAAATAAACTATTAAAGATTGTTCCAAATGCCAAGTGGCTAATTTCCAATGCAAAGCATGGGTTCTCTATGCTTCCCCATTCTCCCTTCCCTCCTGGGCCAGGAAGTCACACTGGTTTAACACTTTAATGCTTAAAATCTTCATGTTAGCTTTTGTATTGATCATTTCCCTGTTCATTGCTCCTTTTCCCCCACCCTATCCCTCTTTTCATGATAATTACAGAAAAACATGGGTAGATATTGTTTCTTTCCTTAAAATCCACAGCTCCGTGTCTTTATGGACAGTAATTGCTTTTTGGAACCTTTGTTGTGTCATTAGCACTTTCCTTGCTCTGCAGGATTGGAGTAATTGTACTTATCTCCATGAGGGAACTAATAGAATCTTTTAATTATAAACTGTACTGAGGTCTTTCAATAGGGAGACTTGTAACTATCCTGATAACCCACATCTAAAAATAACTTATGATTATTTAAAGTAAGCATGAAACTGAAACAAGAAAGTAAAGTGGCAATGTCTCTGCGGTGACATGGGCAGATGCTCTTTCAAGAAAGTGTAGGAAAGACACATGATTAAAATCACCTTGACTCCTGAGCCCCCACGAAGTATTTCAAAGGAAAGCATGACAAATTACTTGGCTTTTACCATTATTTAAAAAAAAAACTCATCAATTTTGCACAGCAATGTGCTTTCTGGATTTTTGACACATAGACCACAAATTCAAAATTTTTCATGTTTCCACAAAGGTTTTTTTTTTTATATAAAGAATGCAGAATATTTTCTCCTTGACTATTTCTAATATTGACCACATCTCTCATAGTTAATCGATCTACAGTATTTTCCTTATACTTTGGGGGAGGGAAGTCACAGCAATACAATCTAAGGAATACAGCTTGTTGTATGCCAATGATGTAAAAGTAAGAGACAGTTGATGTTTAAACCATGTCTGTCTAGAACCTTGAACAGTCACAACTCTTTCACACTCTCAAATAGAAGCCAATTGCTGTGTTAGGGTCTTCTTGACTAGACTCTACCTTATATTTGATTTTCATCAGGTCAGCTTTCCATCAGAAAGCAAACAAATTGGAAATGCATAAATCTATACTGCTGTTGATCTTATGAAAATGGAGAGAACATTTTCAAAGAATAACATTTCTTAAATAATATTACATCAATTACAACAGCCTTGAGTTATTTTTGTCAATATAACCTTTTGTAATATCTTTAACCACCAAGAGCTGAGTAAATTTTAATGGTTCTGTTTCGCTCTGATAATAGTTCTTCTAAAATGAATGAATGAGAGAATGAAGAGTAAATAAATTACCTAAACGCGTTTAGAAGCATGTCCGTGCTATTCAGCCTCCAGTCTAAAACTTTTAGTACACAACTGGATGTAAAACAAGAATATTCTACTATCACAGATGGAGTGGCCTGTTAAAAAGTGTCACTGTGCATGGAAAGTACAGTCAACCTGTTAATTGCATGAAGTTCAGGGAAAGCTGTCAGTTCATGAAAGCTGGGATTACCTCCCACAGTCGCTGTGAGTACAAATGCTATACCCCTGTCTCCCAAAGAAACAGTGGCTGCTATGATCACCATTGTCACAATGGGGACACAAAGTGAAGAAACTGAGAGTTGTCTGGTTTTTTTTTTTTAATTTGATAAAATAATTGAAAGTGTTGAGCAAATGGACATTATATATGCAATTATTCTGGTTCTTTTTTTTTTTTTTTTTTTTTTTTAGGATGTACAGGAAGAACTATCACATGGTTGGTTTGGCATACCCTGCAGCTGTCATAGTGACACTCAAGGTAAAATAATTTCAATTATTTTCCTTTGTAAAATCATATACATTTATTTTTCTTCAAGTGACTGGGAGGAAAATGAGAGCAGATCTTTGCTGCTCCATAGTACAATATGAAAATTATTTTAAGCATTTGTTAAATTTAAAGCAACCAAGCCTCAACTGATAGAGTCTTAGGACATCTATCTGACTTGTGCTAACAGTCAGTACCGATTGGTGTACATGAGTGTTTGAAATTTTCCTTCCAGATTTATTTAGTTGGTTCATGAATTCCACTTTGAGATGGCATTATTTTGAGAATATATATACTGCCTTGTGCTTACATTATGCATTAAAAGGTGTTTTGGTGTGTGTTTAGATAACAAAATATAAAGAAGAAAATTATTCAAGACGTAAAGTCTGAGAAACTATAAAATCGATAGCGAAACTAACCAAGAAAAAACAAACTTTCCTGTCTTATGTCTGGCTTCCACTGGGACTACCACACCCTGAGGCCCCCATGTGTAATTGCAGTGCTGTGTGTCCTGGAAATGACCAGAAGTGAGAGTCCACGTGAGGAAGTTGCTGGCTCACACATCTCCATTTTGCATGGGGGAGATCCAACACACAGGTGTACCTCACTCATCGTGGTTTGTTCTGCAGTGAAGTCTTATAGGCTGTGTGTTCTTAAGTCCTTCTTTTTTCCCTCTTAATTCAGTTGTGAGGACTCAACTTTGTCTCTGAAAACCTTATGGTGGTTTTCTTATATTAACCAAGAGATTTTATATTACTTTGATTCTGATTTTTTTTAAATATTTCTTTCCTACTTTAAATTTATAATGTTTTTTTTCCTTTTGTCCTAAGGGACCTCTGTGTATTTTGCTCTGAAGATTTAAATGTTATTGATTTTAAAAGGCTTTTCATTTTTCGTGGCACAATTTAATGTATCCATGCTTCCAAAATTACAGTAAAGACAAACATGTAAACTTCGTGCCTCATCAATGTTAACAACTCTGCTTCTGAAAGATTTTTGCCTTTCCTATTATTTCTCCAACTATGTGCAAGAAAACTGTTTTCTTTTTTGTTCATTTTTAAATTATTTGCTTAAAAACCAAGTCAAATATTTTGGTATAAGAACACAATCATTTTGCAAAATGTAGTTTATTAAAATTCTATGAATTGCAAGGCCGATGGCACAAACATCACCAAGTAGCGGGCGTCTTAGCGCATGTGTTCACTGAGAATCCTCCATGCTGGTCACCAGGCAGCATAGAAGTTAGACACCTGCTGCAGATGACAAGTGTGACTCACTGTTTGTCAAGTCCCCATGAGGAATGAAGAACTATATTTCCCCAGCAGGGACCTGAGGTGATGATCCTCTAACTAAAGCCTTGAAGGTGTGTACCAGCTCTTCCTTGCTGGCTTTGGAATTTGATAGAAGATTTATTGTCCTTTGTGCATTATCAATGCTAAAACTCCTTCCAATAAGATTGTTAGATTTTTAACTTACAAAGAGATAAAAGTGGGTGCTTAGGGATCTTATTGGAGCCAAATTGGAGACATTTAATAAGTCCGTGCAAACAAATGAAGAGTGTGTGTATATCAGTTTGTATGTATGTATGTATGTGTGTATGTGTATGAGCGTGCATATATGTATGTCTGTGCATGTGTGTATGTAAGTATGAGTGTGTATGTGTGTGTGTGTGTGTGTGTGTGTGTGTGTGTGCATTTTCATTTATTCACCAGGCCTTCTTTACTGACAGACAGGATTTACTTTAGAACAGTATAATGTGCCCCATTAGGTTTTCTTCAGCAAAATCATGTGGTGACTAAGTCAGCCAGATAGCCCTACTTCTGGTTCCAATGCTGCTGAAAGGGAATACATACCCAGCATTACCTGTTTCCCTATAGACCAGCCCATGTCCCTCAAAGAACTGCAAGAAGGGGCAAAATTACTAACTCCCTCCTCCATCAAATGAGCCACTCCTTGTTCTCGCCTTCTAGGGCAGAATCTCTAAGCGAGTCAACCTGGTTATGTGAGGGATGCTAAGACTCTGCCTCCCTTTGGAATTTACATCCCAAAAGAAGACAGATAACATCAGTGCTTTAAGCTAAATTACCAACTCTTTATGCTGAAATGCCAGGCAAAGAAGCAGGTTGGTGGATGAGTGGAAACAAAGACCAGGAATATTTTTCTTCCATCCCTCAATTGACGCTTATACCCCTGCGATCCTGCCTTGAAATGGAGCCATTCTAGGAAATGATTTATGGCAGGAAACCAGAGAGAGCAAAGATGAAGGCAGCATTAGACTGTTCCTGAGTTCATTACATCAGCTTCATAACCTTGGGACTTGAGGAAAAAACCTTGGTTCTGTATTATGCATGACAGCCTCACTCCCAAAGCCTGATCACATCAGACTCCAGTAGAATGTAATTTGACATGTTCAGCTACAATGTTACCTGTTTTATGTTCAATGCTTAGTCTGTTAAATAAGTTTCTATAAAAAGCAGCATAGTTATATACTCTTGCTTTCTAAAATATTGACTCTCTTTTTCTACAGAATGTTGATAAATGGTCTTTTGATGTATTTGCCTTAAATGAAGCAAGCGGGGAGCATAGTCTGAAGTTTATGATTTATGAACTGTTTACCAGATATGATCTTATCAACCGCTTCAAGGTCAGAAACGTCAACAGTGAGATGCTCAGATAATTGGTTATTTGAATAAGAATGACAACACAAAACACAGAGCCATTGATCAATGCCTTTAGGTTGATTTAGCAGGTCACAGTTTAGGGGTATGAACTCACCCTATGATGAAACCACAACTCCCTGACATGTCTGTGCATCATGAGACCAGGAAAGTCCATCCCAACAAGATACTGGCACACTTGGATTATTCACAGAATACTATTGTGACAGAAACTATGTCTTGAAGAAGTACAATAGATTCTCCATATTCACATACTACACAATGAGCCCTTTTCTTTATTTTGAGTCAAGGTCTTTCTATGTAGCTCAAGGTACCCTTGAATTTGCCATGTGGCAAGGCTGGTCTCGAATACTCAATCTTCTTGACTCAACCACAGGGGCTCTGGGATCTCAGTACTCCAACATCACATCTAACTTACTGGGGGCTTTTTATAGACTGAAAAGTTGAGTCTTCACATTGGTTTCATTTAGAAGCATCTAAGCAACAGATTTGATTCAGATTTCTGAGTAGTCTGAGACTTTCTTATTTGCTGGGGGATCATGACATTTTAAGGGGTAGAAAGTATTGGGAGACCACCGATTTTTTCCTACAGAGAGAAAAGCTAGGCCTTGATGCTCACATTGGGGCATTTTATACTTTTAAGAGCTAGTCTTTTTTTTTTTTTTTTCTTGACTGGAAGATATAAAATTTCAGAACTACATGGTATGAGCTATTTCCTTTGTGTTACAGTCCTCAAAATTGAGGGCTCATGTATCAATAATGTGGATTTTTAAGACTAATCAAATTAAACTTGAAATTACTGGCCATATTTGATTAATTTGTTCCATGTCTAAACACTATGCTCATGTTTATGTAGTGCAACATTTTCGACCAAAATATAATCATGAATATCACTTTCCACAGATTCCTGTTTCTTGCCTAATTGCCTTCGCAGAAGCTTTAGAAGTTGGTTACAGCAAGCACAAAAATCCCTATCATAATCTGATTCATGCAGCTGATGTCACTCAAACTGTGCATTACATAATGCTTCATACAGGCATCATGGTAAGAAAGTCTTTATAAATGAAGTGTATTGACATGAGAACAGCAAATACCATTCTCCTGAGTTTTTCTTGTTTCTAGTGATGTGGACAAATATATGTGCAATAACATTTATTTCAAACATACATATAATAATCACTGGGACTTTACAAATTAGTGATACATTTTCCAGAAAAGTAGTTTAATTCTGTGGAAGAAAACATAATTAAGGGTCAATGAAAGTATATTTAATATGTAAGTTTTCCAAAATTTGAGCTGTAGAACATTCTTTTTTTTCCTTTTTTTTTCTTGTTTTTTTTTGGGGGGGGGGAACTTGGACTTTTTTTTCTTTTATTGAAAATGGATTTTCCCCCTCACATAATATATCTTGATTATGGTTTCCACTCCTTCTACTCCTCCCAATTCCACTCACCTTATTATCTTTCAAATGGATCCATCCCTTCTCTGTCTTTCATTGAAAAGGAAACAGGTTTCTAAGGGAAATGGTAAAATGAAATAAAATAAAATATAATAAAAAAAACAAAAACTAACACATTGGAATAGGTTAATACAAACATGTAGAAAGAAAAGAGCCCAAGAAACAGATAATAGACACAGAAATCGTTTCATTTGCATACTCGGGAATCCCATAAAAAACACTAAACTGGAAGCCATAATATATACACAAGGGACCTGTAGGATGAGAGAGAATTAAAACAATCATAAAGTCCTAACATGACATTGTGAGACAAGGAAAGATACCATTGAGCACATTTTCTGTTTGCCGTCTACTGCTGTGCCTGAGGCCTACTGTCGTAAGCGTAGTTTGTTTCTGCATTCTTTTCTATGTAAAATGTTTATTCTTACATGAATCAACCAAAACCAGAAATGAGCCCAATAACTGACCTAGAGAAAAAGCCTTTGGAATGTTAAGGACAAATACTTTTCCACACTTGCTTTCTAGCTTTCTAGCTCACCTAACTTCAGGGCTTTTCCTCTTGTATTTTCAGTGCTAATCATAGACACGTCCTTACAGCGAGGAGGGGAAATTATTTATGGATGCTTTTCATAACATTCTTTTATGTCTTTTTTGCCCAAACTAATGAATGAATGAATGGACAAGAGATTCAACATGCAAATATTTCCATAACAGTAATGGAAGACTGCAGGGAGGGCCAGGAATTTCTGTAGTGTCTTCCAGCTCAGAATGGGAACTGGAAGGAGAAAAGAAACACCTACATGTCAGGCAGTGAGAAATACAGGCTATGTGCCATCCTCGAGTCCTGTGCCCTCTCAACTTCCCATGTGCCAATCTTGGCTGAAATAATGACATTAATGTCTGCAAGTGGCCTTTATTTGAGCTAAATACCTGGGTTATAATTCTAAGAATTGAAAGCTAACATTTCAATAATGTATTTTTTTTTTTTTGAGAACTATCCCATTCCACTGTCTACATGGAACTCATCAGCTTTCCTCAACCTCCTTACTCTGTGTAAAGGTTAGGGTTAGGGTCCCAAGAAAACCACTGAAGCCTTAACATAGAATCCTGAAGACCTTAGCAACCTGTAGCAGGTACATAATTTTCTAAGATTAACCAAAGGCAGAAAATTATCATCATAGTTGTATTTTCTTCCTCCAAAATTAATTATGTGAATTACTACACACAATATCCATTTCCAAGGGTCCATCTTACAGTGTCTCACACATTGACCAAATAATTTTTCAGTTCTTGTTTTTCTTTGTCTCCTAAACTTTGAGGATCATTCAGTGCCATAGGCTCAGATCTCTCTCCTGCCCTGTGATCCACATTATCTATTGCGGCAAGAAAATCATGTCAGCTTAAAACATAATAGCTTAAAACAAGAATTTGTTGTCCTTCCTCAAAGGCTTTTGAACTCTAAGAGTCCCAACCTGGAGGCTTACACTTGAGATATTTCATGTGACACAGCCAGCTGGTATCAATGGCTGCGGACATCTGAAGACATCCCTGGCTTCTGGTCTAGGATGGTTCACTCTGTGACTGGTTGTTGATATGGCTGGTAGCTGGAAGCTCAGACGGATACTTAAGGGATATTTAAATTTTTCACTACACTATAGAAATACCTACCCTATGACAAAGCAATCATTTCAAACACTGTCCTAATGGAAATATTTTCAGGATTCTTTGTTTCTCTTTCTGCTGTGCATGAATGATGTCCTTATGAAGTACCCAAGTTTCCCCAAAGACTTGATTTAAAGAAGCTTCGTTATCACAGTTCTTTTAAGAATGTTCTGCTTTCATGTGTTTTAGTGTATTTAGTGTATCAGAATGGAAATAGGGGCCTTCTGACCACTGTATATGTTGTTTTGTGGGACACATTGCCTTAGGTTTTTCCACTTGTGTGTTGATTTCTAATGCCTCTGTTCTAACTGCAATGGTGAGGGGATTTTCCTTTCAAATGCTTGACAGTCCCTCTTCTCCAAATTTAGTGATTTAAAAAAGTTAACTGGAAACAAAAGATTTGTTTAAATCATACTCTAAAGTGGAAAAGGAATTGATTAGCTTTCTGAAGAAGAAAGTGGAGAAGCGAAGCCTATTTTGCTGTAATTCAAATGGATGCTCAGTTGTGAAGCAGATTGAAAAAAATATGTGATGTTGCAGTCAAAATACCATCATCTTATAATGTATTTCAGTGCAAACGCACTTTGTTGTTTTCTTTTCTTTACTACCAGGACACAGGGACCAAATAAACACCTCCCCTTTTATCCCGAGAATCTCAAGTCCAAAGATTACACTGAAAAGATATGAGTTGTCACGTTAGTGGACAAGAGGAGAATTTCAAATCCACCATGTGACTTTAGCCTCAGATTTACAAGGAAGATTTGCTGAGAGCATGGAAAATCCTTTCCTGTTCTTATGAAGCCTGAGAAATTTGAGCCCAATTCCCTGCTTCATGGCATAATACCAAGAAAATGAGGCTATTAGTGCAGGTCAGAGCCACTCCTGAGAAAACCACAAATGTGAATGTAACTTCCTTTCTTTTAACAAAATGGGCATGATGCCTGGCTTCTGATTTTAATCACTCTTCAGCAAAATATCTGTGGGGTCACCTGTTAGCATGACCATTATGAAATTAGTCTACTGGCAAACCTCATTTAGTCTTGACTAAGATCTAGAGATGCACTTAATTAAAGCAAAAGAAAGAGCGATTTTTACAATGGAATATAATTTTTTCAGGTGAAATGAATTCAGTAATGTGTTGAGTATTTTGTCAAAATGAGATCACACTGCCAACTTGACAGTTTGGGGAAAGTACTTTTAACAAGCTTCCTTCCATGGGGGTAGGTGAACTCTAATTTTCATCCAAATGAACATTTAGGTCTTTGAAACAAAAATGTGTTACAGAAATACCAGTTAAACCTGTTCCTGTTTTTTCTCATCCTTCAGATTTGGTATGGGTCACTCCTTTTAACGTTGAGTGGATTTCCCTCCTATTTTGAGATGGCCTTATCAGAGTGACATTTATAGAGCACTCCAGTTCCAGGGCAACACTGTCCGGTGACTGATGTGTCTGTCACCTGCAAGGTGTTCTGAGGAGCATCGCCTGAAAGGGATTGTGATGGAGCTTCCTGTGTGCCAGTGTCACAGGAGAAACCCTCAGTCCTGACGGAGAGGCAGGGACTTGACACTGGCACAGCTCCTTGCCTCCCTTTCTCTCCCTTTGTCACTTGATTAACTTGTAACCTGTTTCATAGTGACAGTGGTGTGCAGAAAATCCATTTGCTAAAGAGCTGCTGCTCTATGGCATGATGCCAAGCTACCTCTAAGTGTCTCTGTAAATACAAGGTCATTCTAGGGCCTTACTCAGAGCACTTTGTACTTGGTGGCTGGTGGCCGTCATTCTCTCTAATGAACTGAATAGAAGAAAAAGAGGTGACTTGCAACCTTGCCTTTGGAATTTGCAACCCACTGACTGGCCAGATGTCAACTCCTACACTTTGGGATGATTTCACTCTTCTCTGATCAATCTACAGGAAATGTGGCAGGTTCATATTCTGTGACAATGGCTTTCCCAGCAATACTGTTTGAAAGAGCGTGGGTTTAGGAGGCAGCCACCAGGGTTGAAGAGATTATCTGCCACTTCTAATATGCTAGCTCTCTATTTTGGCCTCCCTGTCACTGAAACAGAGTCAGTCATACTGATAAATTCACAGACTGGTAATGAAGAGACATTAAGTTTCACTATAAAGCACGTTATATAATACCTGAAGGAAAATAACTGTTAATACAAGCCATATTATTAGCTTTCATAGTGCAATGCCTTTCTGTGTTAAATTAGAGCAAACTACTTGAGTTTCCTCAAAAAGATGAAAAAAAGTCCAACCCCAACATTTTAGTCTAAAATCATTATTATGTCCCCTTAAAACGCTCACTAGAACCAAGTCAATATTATTTTCTGATCAGAAAGTCTCCCCAGCCTCCACATATACTTTATCACACATGTGCACATACGTACACAGCAATTCAAATGTGAATACAGTCTTAGAGTTCTATCGGCTTTTACCCATTCATATGTCCGGGTAAGTCAGTTAGATATTCTTCTTTTGAAAGATTAGAACATGGGCAACTGTTTGGAGCCTTGATAGTTACTGCAATACACAGAAGGAAAAGAAATCGAAATCGTTTTCTTGTCTGAATCCCAATTCTTTTCTCTGTGTGACCTCTGCCATGCTGATCCAGTTCCACAGGACTCAGCGTTGCTATCTGCCAATATAAAGATAAAATATTTATCTGCTGAGTGGAAAATAAAACAAGTATAAGAATAATGGAATCAACAGTTCTGGTGCCATCCTGTCTATCACAGATGTATAAGCTGTTAGGAGCAGTCAGCACTTCCTTCTGGTATAACCCGAGGACTACCACTTGAGAATAGGCCTGCCTGAGCCCTCCTCCAGGCTGCTTACCATCCACAGTTTAGATGAGATACAGAATCTACTTTGCTCATGGCCCATCATTTTAACTTTGGATTCTTTGCCAATCAGGAATCCACAAAGCCCCAGTGTTAGACTCAGTTCTGCTCCAGATGGGAAGCAAGATATGATGTGATCACATGTCCTAGCCTGTCCCCAAGAATTATTTTAAAAATCTACAAGTTTAAATGCTTCCTTAGCTATAAGCATGTTCACCACCGCAGCAATCAGTCCATCAGGCACAAAAGAGTCCACAGTCACTCCAAAATTCTACTTTTACTAATACAAAAGAGATACTTTCAGTTTAATGTGAAAAATTCTATATTCCCAAATTATTTTCTCATATAAGTATAATAAATAAGGCCATAGCACAGTGATAATTAAGTGGGGTTCGTGGAGAAGTTCTCTTTGTGTGAGGCAGAGATTAACTAGCAAAAAGCCAGAAAATACAATTAAAATCAAATTTGACAACTAGGAAGATAAAAATTTTAAATAATTATTAGCTAGTCTGTGATTAAATTCCATTTCTAAATTTACTTCGCAGCTTTATGTTTGATATTATCACAGTAGATGCTGAATGTTGCTCTTTGTCAGCCAGTTAAATTTATAAATATAACCAAGAGATACTTGAAGATGATAGGTGATTTCTTTTTCCTCAGAAACGTGTTTCTTTAATAAAACAATGGATCTCTGGGGTACCCACTGTTTTAATTTCATTGCTACTCACTTCCTAGTCCATAGTCTCAGCGGGAACTGTGGAGGCTCAGTTTCAGCTCAATCTGTAACACAGCCCATTAGTGAGGCCACTTTCTTCCTTTTAATGACCTAAATGAGTGTCTACATGTACCAAGCAGCTAGTTATACTAAGTCCCTTTGGTTCTCAAAGTCAGTGCCTGCGTGCAGGGCTCTCATACTTCAAGTGCGGTCAGTTAAGACATGCTAACTGTCATCTTCTAGATTTAATGCTTTGCAATATAAAGTTGTAACTGCAATAAAATGCCATTTGCTCTGTTTTTAGCTATTGGACAAGGATTTGATAGGAAAAGCCCATAAATTTACTCTAAACTTTTGAAAGCACACAGAGGGATACTCGTGAATTCCATTTTAACGGGAACTGTGGAACAACGGGTAAACATCCCCAGGGATGAAGAGAAACTCACACACTGGACTAGCTGATTATACACTCTCTTCCACTGCTCCCCACTACTTCCCTCTTAAGAAAAACTGATGAACTTCAACCCTGCAAACACCATCTCCTGCTCTCTGCCACATTCTCCAGTCAGTTCTGTGAGAGCAACACGGCTTAGTGAGCCCAGTGGTCAGCAGCCACAGCTCTGTCATTCCTGACTCATGGGCCTTTAGTGGCTTCTGCCTGTCTTTTCTACAAATTCCAAATTCACAAATTTTAATCAAACTAGATCATCAATTCATTTCCTACTTGTCTTTTGACCTCATTTAATTTGACTCTCAAACATAACAGGGCTATCGGCAACTCTGTTTCAGTACCGACCTGTGTTACAGTATCATTCCCCATTACGGTATCATTTCTTTGTTAACAGTATCATTTCTGTGTAAAGGCCCTTTGATTCTAGCCATCTTTTTTCCAAAAATCCATTACCATCCTCAAGCCTTTCTACCAGCACTTAGACTGTACCTGTACTCTGTGACCTCTTATAAACTACAAACAAAGGTCATCTGGCATTTTTAATGTGTGTGTGTGTGTGTCTGCATGTATGTGTGCATATGTATGTATTATGTAAATGTGTATATGGGCATGTATGGGCATGTGTGTGTTAGGTCTTTATGTATTTCAAATATATGAAAAATATCTGAGAAAAAATTCCATCTTACTTTAGAGACTTTTTCCCTAACACACGTCCTGTCCTTGCAGAACTCTCCTGAAGAACATTTGTTGATGGTGGGAAAGCTTTCTGTCTAAGTTGTTCTCTGTGAAAACACTTGTCCCATGTAATTAGTGAGCAGTGAGCATGTGAAACATGCCTGGCCAATGGGACATGTGAATTTCATTTTATTATGCTTTATTTAATTGTCACATGTGTTATTGTCTGTTATAGAGAATGTGAGTGACAAGCAATGCATTGAATTAATCTATAAGCTATAGCAGTAGAGAAATGATATGACCCAGCTGCTGAAAGAAAGGTCAATGTATATGAAACAGATGGGCCTGGATTTTACATGAAAACAATTATTCTTTCCTTTGTCATTATCAAATTTCACTGAATTGTACTATATGTGCTATTAATTCAAAATGAGGTAAATTCTCAGAAACTTTTCCACATTGTTAAATCTAATTTAATAAATTTAAATTTCTCTCTTGAAAAGAATAAGTACTTTCAATTCTAAATGGAAATTTGTTTTCATGGGCTTTCTGTATTATCTTCTACAATTATCTAAATGTATGTTTTAATGAAGATGATGAATTTTTTGTTAAAAGATTATATTATAATTTACATCATAAAATCCCAAACTAGTAAGGTTGCAATTTTAAAATCCAGTTAGAGTCAACTTTTCAAACAACAGAAAACGACTCCTTTTCCACATAGTAAGGGCAATTATAGTTTGAATTTCAAATTTTGAACTTATAAAACATGACACAATCATTGATTTCATAAAGCATCCATTATTCATAATTAATGGAGTGAAAAGGGAAAACATGAAAGAAATAGAGCATTATTTTACAAGACTGTGCATTCTGAGCACACTAAAGGCTTTCCCATCAAAGGAAATGATGATAAAGATCGTGAATGTGATGAGACATTTCCTTCCTTTGCTAGCACTGGCTCACTGAACTGGAAATTTTGGCAATGGTCTTCGCAGCTGCCATTCATGACTATGAGCACACAGGAACAACGAACAACTTCCATATTCAGACAAGGTAAGTGCAATGAAGTCTTAAGGTAAACAAGCTAAAATGTAAAACTTATTTTTCTCAGAAGAAGGGATCATAGACAATGTCTATTGCCAAAGTACAAGATAACATTAAACAAAGCAAGTATCCTCATAAAACCCATCACCATAAGCAGTGAATATATGCCAATTAAAATGATTTTTACACATTTTACTTATTCTCTCTTGAACTCAGGACCTCTGGAAGAGCAGCCAGTGCTCTTAACCACTGAGCCATCCCTTCTGCCCCCAATTTATTAATTCTTAGAGAAGTTGTTTGGAACATGTAGATTATATTAAGAATAGATTTAATAGAATTTTAGCTATACTCATTAAGCTTTAACAACTTTAATCAATCTACCATTGTTTTTTTTTAACAAATCACTCATTTTGCCTGACATATTAACAATGTAAGGAGCATAGATATCTGTATGATAAATCCTCTCTGCCAAGGCTTAGTCTGAGGAGTCACATATGTCAGATACTTATTCACTGAAGCACATCATATAATTAGTTGTCTAAGGCATTGTTTTATGTCATTGTACATTGGAAGGTACACAATTTTATTTCTTAATAAATCAAGATATTGAAGAAATCTCATTCCAGGGAAGTATGAAGTGTTTAATATAATTGAAGAATAAGATGCCTTGATGATGCCTATAATGGCAGTTACTCAAACTAAAGTACTGGAGTAGATATGGATTGCACTATCCTCTAGGGTTTCTATAACAAAATACCACTGAATGGGTGGTTTGAACAACATACGATTCTTTTCTTACAGTACCGGAAGCTGGGAGTCTAAAGATTAAGGTGTCAGTGGTGTAGTTTCTTCTAGGTCCTTCCCCTTGGCTTGCAAACAGCAACCTCCTTGTGTCCTCAGCTGGTCTTTTCTCTCTACATATATTCCCTGGGGCTCCTTTCTTTTCACATGATGACACCACTCATATGAGATTTGGTTCTCCCACTTATGTTACCTCATCTAACTTCAATTATACCCTGTTATTAATTAATAGATCTGTATTCAAATATAGTCATACTGAGAATTAGAGCTTCAACATATGAGTCTGTGTGTGTGTGTCAGGGGATGTTTCAGAACTCTGCCTGAGAAAGAAAGGTACCCTAAATTCTTTTTAGTTAAATGGAGATATCAGTACCTGAGAGGTAGGATTTGATCCAGGGCAAATCAGGATGCAGCTCACTTTCTTTATATGGAATCCTGATTTATCTGTACTTCATTAGCCAAAATTATTTAACAAGAAAATATCACCTGCATCTCTCTGGAAAACTATAGAACTGCTCTGTTGAGAGAATGCTAAATCTTGTCTTTTAAAATGCTTTATTAGCATACGTTAATCACGTGTAATAATGAGTTTCATTATAATATCCTCACACATCCATATTATGTTTTTAACTAAATGTGCCTCTTTCCTTGTGTCTCTCTCACCCTTCCCATTGTCTTTGTTCCTCCTATTCAGTCCTACTTCTACTTTATGTCCTTTTGTGTGTGTATCTGTAGCCCAATAATTTCAATATAGTTCTTAAAGGAACATGGTTGAAGGGTTATTTAAAGAAACATGGACAATTTACCTAGTATATCTCTGAAAGAAAAAGTCTCTCCCTTTTCTTCTTTATTTGTTTGTTTGTTTGTTTATAACTTCAGTTTACATCTCCATCACAGTGCCCTCTTTCCACCCCTCCCAGTCCTGCCCTCCCACCCTCTACCCCCATCCCTTCCAATCCACTCCTCTGGAGTGGAGTGTCCCTACATATCAGTCCCCTGCCCCAGTTCATCAGTCATATGAGGGTCAAGAGCCTCCTCATACACTGGAGGCCTACAAGGCAGCACTACTAGGGCAAAGTGTCTCATTGACAGGAAACAAAGTCTATGTTCCTGTTCCCTTTGGTGCATTGGTTGTAGTATAGATATCCTGTACTATATGGCTGAAATGGATTATAAGTGAATAGATGTTATGCGCATCCTTCTGAGTCTGAGTTAGCTCACTCAGGATGAGCTTCTCTAGTTCCATCCATTTGGCTGCAAATTGCATGATTCCGTTGTTTCTGGTGGCTGAGTAGTATTCCGTTTGTGAATTCCATTGTGAAGAATGAAATTAGACCCATACTTATCACCTTGTATAAAACTTAAGTCCAAGTGGATCAAAGACCTTAACATAAGGCCGGACACACTTAATCTACCAGAAGAGAAAGTGGGGAAAACCCTCAAACTCATTGGCACAGGTGACAACTCTCTGAACAGAACACCAACAGCTCAAGACCTAAGACAAACAATCAATAAATGGGACCTCGTGAAACTGAAAAACCTCTTTAAGCAAAGACACTGTCATTTGAACAAAACGGCAGCCTACAGATTGGGAAAAAATCTTCACCAACCCCACATCTGACAGAGGGCTAATATCCAAAATCTACGAAGAACTCAAGAAATTGAATGTCTCTCCCTTTTCTATCAAACATTAACTACGTATAGAGCCACAGGTAGGAATAGGCCCAGTGGACCCCTCCTTCTTCTACGACATGGTGTTAGAGTATTGGCAAAGCCAATCTTGTGTGAATGTTGCACAAAGTATTACAGCTGCTGTATGTTCAAAATACAGTGGCCATATCATGCCCAGTAGACAGTTTTGTACACCATTTCTTTTCCTCTAGCTTGTACATTCCCTCTATTCCTTCTTCTGGAATGTTCTTCGAGATCATCACCATATAAGGGTGATATATATGGTCTACTTATGGCTGAGATATAGCTGTTCTATTTGTGGATGAACATTCAATATTTTTTCTCATTTACTGTGATCAGTTGTATGTCTCTGCAGTTACCATTATCCACTGCTTAACAATCTTTCTATACCAAAGCTGACAACAAGATAGGCCTATGGTCATAAACAACGTTATTTAGAAGGCAATTTGATGCTCATGTTATGCTCATTAAGCAAAAACAATGTTAGTAAGTTCCCCACTCAGGCCTATGATCTCCCCAAACATGGACTTTTAACCAGGTTTACACTACCAAACATGAACTCCCTCCTGAGGCAGTGGGTCAAGATCTAATCAGCAAGTGGTTTATTATCCCCATAACAGATGAGCCCCTATCACACCAACAGACACAACTTACCTGATCGGTAGTGTGTGCAGACAGGATTGGTAGCAGAGTAAGTCTGTTGGTGAGAGTTCTCCTTCAGCAACACACAAAGCAGCCTCTGGCACTGTGAGATTGCTTCCTAGTAAGGAAGCTTCCAAGGCAGTTCCAACTTAATTTCTCTAAGTCTGAGACTAGAGTGTATGGTGCCTTCAGCATTAAGCTCTTCCCATCTTGTTCTAGTGGGAAATTAGCAACAGTGGTGATTTGCCTGCATTGTTTTGGGGGTTTTGAGACTCTGACTATACTTCATAGGAAGGTATTTCCCACTTGGATTCTCATGTAATAATTTATAACTTCTGGAAGGAGCTTTATCTACCCATAGAGGTACTTAAGATTAGAACTGATATAAGCATAAATGTGCCAATTTTTATGTGGGTGATTCATTTAGGTTTTTAACAGAAATATTTTAGCAACTAATATTTCAGATATAAGGAGTTGTATTGTTTTGGGGAGGAAAGACAGTATATTACATTAGATGTTTTAAAACCTAATGGTGACCTAAGATGACTGAAATTCAACTGATAGATCATCTGGTTTGCATCCCACAATATATTAAGTAAAATTAAGATTTCTAGAATGAAGTGGCCTATGAAAATACACACAGTCAGTGGACAGTAGTGCTGAAATAGAGGAGTTGAGAAGAGGGGCAGATTCAGTCCAGTAACTACCCAACTCTGCTCCTACAGTAAGAGACAGACTGGGGGTGGGGTGTGGTCCAAACTGTTAAAGCCCTAAATAGGATGGTTAGGTATTAACAGAAAAAGTTGAAACTCAGTGAAAATGTGAAGTCACTCTGTCTATTTCACTCCCTCAGACTGACATGGAAACACAGGGAAAGAACATTGGAATCTGGCTGTAAAGCAGAAATGCTACTAACTTATTTTTCAACATAAAGGGAACTCCTTTCCTTTTATTCTATAATGACTCAAAGGAAAAGACTGTTCATATCAAGGTTGCTTACTGAAGACTCTTTGTCCCCACAGAGTCCGTAACAATGAGTAGAGTAATGGCAGACCATTACTGAGGTGGGCTTTGCACAGGCCAACAGTTCCAGGGTTTAGTGAAGGGAGCAAATGACCTGTAAACAATGAGCACTTCTTGCCTTTTCTGCTCTGAACAGTGAAGACCAAACTGGTTTTCTCCAGCACCGCATCAGGGTGGAGTGGAGCTGCTTCCTTCACTAATCATCTGCAGCAGGGTGAACAGACTTAACTTACTTACGCATTGATCTTCGGAGAAGGAGGAGGAGGCAAAGGATCTAGATGAGAGAGAGGGAAATTAGATGGAGAAGAGAGAAGTAATAGAAGGTGATGGCAGGAAGAATTAGTATTTCCTCATTTATAGTAAGAGATAATAAGAAAGAGTGTGATCTTATATTTTACTGGTTTTCTCATAACTTGTCTATCAGGGCCAATTATTTAATGGATTCATTCTACACAAACTTGAAAGTTCAATTAAAGAAAACTATTTCAATGACAAAATCATGCAACATACAATATTTTAAACTCACGGTGCTACCTACACACAAGAGAAATAGGGTCAAATAACTAATACCATTAATTCTATTTTAATTTGTAGTGTTCATGCTATTTGGATTTAGAGGGCTTTTCTAATATGGAGACACAGTTACCATATAAGCAAAATGGCTAAAAAGTGATTTAGAACACAAGCCAAGGCTGCGTTTTATTTCACTAAAGGTATTATAATGTGAGAAATCCTTGAAAGTGTAAATAAATGGAATTAATTTTTCCTTTGTGAGAAGCAAATGCTGAGCTACATGTTACCATGGATACTACATGTTGCTTAGAGTCTTGTTCTTTTCTTAGCAATAACAGACCATCAAACATTGAGAGCATGCTGTATTCTCAGCCAGCTTGTTGGATTTTTGAGACAAAGCCATACACACTTTGCTATGTTAAATCAGGTCCAAAATTACAGCTTTGCTTGTTTCTCAGAGAGGAAGTGATATTCATAGCCATATCATGTAATAAGCCTAAAAATTCTGTAATAGACAGGTCTGGGTATAATGATATAAATGAGATTATTGAAAAACCATAGTTATTTTTTTCTATGATCTTGGCAAACTTCTGGGAATATATGTGGTATTTTGTTCAGTTAATATTGATTTAATTGTCTCTTAAATATGGATTGCATGTGGCCTTCCTTTGTGTTGAGCTATGATTGTTAGTTAAGTGAATTTTGGGCTGTGAGATTGTTGGAAAATGTGATATTCTTTAGGCACACACATGATTTCAGCTTGATGACAGTGCAGGATGCATTAGAGGGCATGATTATTTTAGTGACCGACAGGCCAATTCACTTATGTTGAGTTAACAAAGTGAATTGGTTCTTTCTTTGTTTTGTATTTACCTGCTTATGGGTAAACATTCAGCAACAGGTGACTGTTAGATTGTCACTAGAACTTTGTCCATCAAAAAGCCAGAGACAATCCATCTCGTGTGACACAGCTTCTTACCACAGTATCTTAGTCAGGGCTTCATATTGCTGTGACAAAACACTATGAGCAAATCAGCTTGGGAAGGAAAGGGGTTATTTCAGCTTAACTCTCAAGTTGCATTCTTTCACTGATGGAAGTTAGGGAAGCAACTCAAGGCAGGAACCCTGAGGCAGGAACTGAAACACAGGTCGTGGAGGATTTCTGCTTATTGAGTTTCCCAGCGTGCTTTCTCATATAACTCAGAACCACCATCCCAGATACGGCACTGCCCACAAAGGCTTTTCAACACCGATCTTTTAATCAGATTTGCCTACAGGCTAATGTTATGGAGGGATTTTCTCAGTTGAAAGTCCTTTCCAGTTACTCTACCTTATGTCAAATTGACCTAAAACCAACCAACATAGATGACAAATATATTTAGCAAGAAGAAGGAATGCCAGAGGGACTAGGTTCTAGGAGTGATATAGTAGTGAAACTGCCACAGTCTTGAACTGCTGTAGGCTTGAACTGCCTTAGGTTTGAACTGCCGTAGGCTTGAGCTGCTATAGGCCATTGCCTCTTGTCACTGCTGCTTCCTTCCACTGTGCTAATCTAGGTGGCTGGCTCAGCAACTGAGGACATTGCACACAGAGGTTCTGCTTCCTCTTCATACCTGACACTCTAGGAGGAGAGAACGAAGAAACCGAGACTCTACACAGTATTGAAAATGCATGCCGTTGATCCATACCTTGTGCTTGAATATGAAGTCTGTCCAGGCAATTTGAAGTGGTTTATTGGTTTGAAGTTTAAATTACATGAAAATATAGGCTGGTGAGAAATAAAAGCCTCTTGATGAATTCAACGGTTTAAGAGTAAAATGTCTGCTACAAACTTGCGTTGAAAAACAATTTCTCCATTTTAAATAACAGTGAGTACATTGGTAATATTCAGATTTAATCACAGGATTGTGTGGGGGAAAGTGATTTCCATCATCCTATTTATCCCCTAACCAAAGTAATTTGGGGTCAAAGGAATGAAGATATAATTAACTACTTGAAATAGGGCAAAGAGAGGCTCATCATTCACCGACTGAATAAAGATGAGCTAATTTTTTTCTCTTGGATATTTAGACTATCTCACAGATGTTAGAATTATAAATTGAAAGGAAAGGGCATATAGATATTTAAACTATGATAATTAAAGAGAAAATTAACATTTTAACCAATTATCCCAGGTATGCAAGCTATCTCTGATTTAAAATTTGAAATTCAATGCAAAATATAAAGAAGAAATGGGGTCATGCCAAAATATGCAGTAAAGTGTTTGAAAAACTAATATCCATTCATGGTCAAATTCAATAAATGAGAAATAGTGGACAATGTCCTCTACTTGATAAAGAATATGTCCTAGAGTAGAGTAGTGGTCACTGGGTACTGAGGGGATCAATTAGGACATCTTGGTCAAAGTACCAAAAAACCTCATTAGAGGAGAAGAATAAGTTAACAAGAGGAATTAGATGACATAGTGACTATAATTAATAGCAATGCATTAAATTCTGAAAAATGACTAAGAGTAAACATTAAATATTTTATAAAAATAATATGTACATGTAAAAGTATATGAAATAATGTATAATATTAATCAGCTAAACAACTACACAATGTATTGCCCTAAAGGTGATGATATAACAAATCTACGCTCTTTTTCCATTTTGAGATTTGTAAATACTTTGGAAACATGAGCATCTACAAAAAGCCTGTAAATCACATTATCTTTAATTAGCTTGAAATTTTTCTACTAAGTCAAGAAAAAGGGAAGGATATCCCACCTTCATCACAGACTTTCAGTATTGCTACAAGTACTAGCCAACACAAGAAAACAGGGATTAATTATATTAAGAAGGAAGAAATAATGCTGTCTTTGTTTACAGTGACATGACTGTACCATATCTGAAAGAACTGGCAAAACAAGAACAATGCAAACCCTGCAGCTGAAGTGATACAGCAGGATCGCATAATACGAGACTAATAGATTGTAGCATTCTGAGTCCACAGCTGTATTATCCACCAGAGTCAAATAGGTGGAATTTCCCTTTAAAAAATTGTACCACTTACATTTGTACCCTCAAACTGAAACATTTGGTATAAATATAACAAAATGTAAAGAAAAATCTAGAGGTTAAAAAACTATAAAATTTTGATGGAAGAAGCCAGTGGGGTCAAGGACACCCAGACAACATGGCCCACAGAATCAACTAGGCAGGGCTCATGGGGGCTCAGAAACTGAAATGGCAGTTACTGAGTCTGCATGTAGACACAGTGATAGGTCCTCTGCATGTATGTTGTGGTTGTTAGCCTGTGTTTTTGTGAGATTCCTAACAGTGGGGAGTGGGGTATGACTCTGACTCTTTTATCTGCTCTTGGGACTCTTTTTCTCCTACCAGCTGCCTCACCCAGCTGATACGAGGGTCTGTGCCTAGTCTTAATGTATCTTGTTATGTCATGTTTCATTGACATCCGTGGGAGGCCTGCTCTTTCCTGAAGAGAAATGGAGAAAGGAGGAGTGGATCTTAGGGAAAAGGGAAGGTTAGGGAGCAGTGACTGGGAGGAGTGGAAGGGGGGGTTTTCTAAGATTAGTGGAGAGAGGAAAAAACTATAATCAGGAGGTATTGCAAACAAAAAACAAATTAAAAAAATTTTCACACTGGAAAAAAAGAGGGATTCTGATGGAAGAAACACATTGAAGAGGTAATTCGTGTTCATGGATAGAAAGATTTGATTTGGTCAGAATGTTATTCGACACAAGCTGATATATAGGTCCAGTGCAATCCCAATCAGATTTTTTTAGTGGTTTGTTTGTTTGTTTATTTGTTTTTATATTTTTAAAAGTTTGTATGGAGAAAGAAGAGCTCCAGAGCAGATAGTACAAATGGGAGTAGATAACATTAGAGTTCTATTCCCCCCACTTCAAAGTTTACAACTGTGAGAGTTCTGGAAAGACCCACACCTTGCACTCAATCTGTTGCTATGTTAATTAACTGATTAGAAACTCAACAAGGTGGAGGCATTAGAATGTTGTAAGTACAGAGCCAAATTATATTGGGCCATTTTAAGCCTCCTTGCTAGCCCTTTACTTACTTCCTCTGTATGTGACCTAACAACTATGTAGGCAATACTAAATCCTGGGAATGTACAGACTCCTTGTTCCTCACAACCAAAAGCCAAGAATGTCATCAGGTGGCATCAGAAGCCTAAAGCTAAGATTACCCTACTTTTCTGTGTCCCAGCTACCTGATGTTTCTATCAATGCATTTTCAAAACATCTTGATTATTTAATTTTCTTTGTTCTTCACTATAAAGATGCACAGAATTGTTAGGATGTTAAAACACAGAATTTAAGGGTAACCTGAATCTTTATTTCTGAACTCATATTTGGCTCTAAATTAACTCTTATCTTGAGGTGAGAGATATGTTTTGGGATTGACTAAAAACCTGTTATAATCAGAAAGTGTGCTATTAGTGAAAGAATAGACATTTAGACAACTAGAACAGTCTAGAAAGATCAACAATAAACCCATAATGCATAGTCAATTGATTTTTTTGAAAAGAGTTATTTAATTTAATTAACTCATTTACTTTTATTACTTATGTGTATATGTGTATGCTATATGTGTTCTGGTTCCAGTAGGGGCCAGAAGGAGTCAGGTCCCATGGAGCTGGAAAGGCAGGCAATGTGAGTGCTGGGAATTGAACTTGGGTCTTCTGGAATATTTTCTAACTGCTGAGCCATCTCACCAGCCTGTTCTTTGACACAGGAGTTAGGGCTGTGGAATAAAAGAATCCT
Source organism: Lophiomys imhausi (assembly GCA_907164525.1). Taxonomy (NCBI): domain Eukaryota; kingdom Metazoa; phylum Chordata; class Mammalia; order Rodentia; family Muridae; genus Lophiomys; species Lophiomys imhausi. The sequence continues at coordinate 6,427,979 of CAJQZJ010004748.1, read as the reverse complement.
TTCAGTAAATAGTATAAGAAAACCTACACATTTGTAACCAAAAGGAAACAGACAAAGAATAAACAAACCAAAAAAAAAATCTAGTTGCAAATTGCTATGGTTCGAATGTGTACTCTCGAAATCATGGGCTGGGAATCAAATCTCCATGCAACAGCTAGGAAACCACCCTAACTGGAAGTATGTATGTCATAAAGGCTCCCCCTGCATGAATGTAGTACCATTGTGAAAGGGTGCTTCGGAGAGGCCTTGCTCTCTCCATGTCTCATGATACCCAAAACTGACAAGAGTGGACTTTCCAGATGATGACACTTCAACTCACACTTTCTTGTCTCCACATCTATGGGAAATAAATCTCTATTATGTATAAAATACCTGCAAATACCCTGTTTCAGCAGCGTGAAATCTGATAAGATACAAACCTTGCATCCTTCAAAAGAATCACAGACTTGAGCATAAAACACAAATCAAAACATTGCAAAAGGCAGCACAAGAGAAAATTTATATGACCCAGGGTTTAATAATGAACAATAACACTAAAGGCATGGCATATGAAAATCAGAGTTGAAAACTAAATTTCATTATGAAACTGCAATTTAATTATCAATTGTAGTTATTAGTAAGTATAAACTGTAAAATTAAGCCAGGGGAGCAGTCGGTGGGTTGGCAGAGGAGCAGGCAGCCTGGCCCACGTGCCTTAACTGGTTGCCTGATTTGTCCTGGGAAAAGAGCCCTGGGACCAAGGGTGGCCTACATCACCTGTAACCTAAAGTCTGTTAATTAATATAAGTTGTTATATTAGGCCAGTATAATTACCAGTAGCTTGGTGGGAGATTCGCCTGGGTTTGAGGGGAGTCTGAGAGTCTGGGAGTCCAATGGCCCTGGATTGCTTGGAATGATGACTTACAAGCTGCTGCAGTCCTTTCCCCAATAATTAAATACACCAAGACCTTTTAATGTTTTAATGCTTAGCACTTAGGCTGGGCAGACTCTCAATTAGCTACTCTAAATTAACACAGTTCACCTAACCCCAAACTGCCATGTGCCTGTGGTTGATTGCCTTCCAGCATTCTGAAAGATGTCTATCTGCTTCTGCGTCTCCCAACAGAATGAACTAATCCTCTGTATAAAGCTCAGGGTTCCTGTTCTAATCTCAGGAAGTCCCGCCTTCCTATACTCTTTCTGCCCAACTAATTGGCCATAAGCGACTTTTATTAACCAATCAAGAGAATGCCAGCTAAGGGGCAGTAACCAGATCTCAGCATTAAAATCAACCTATCAGAAGCAATTATATTAGACTGTCCCTCAACATCATTAAAATTAAAAATCCTCTGCCAGTGGCATTGTTAAGAAAATAAAATGACAAGACACCAACAGGGGGGTAATATATGCACAAGACATGGTTATTTAAGGACTATTATTTAAAACGCACAAAGAATGTTTTAAAATAAAAACAAGAGAGCGACCTGATTGAAACTCAAAAGTATATTAGCAAGTGAAAAGAGCCTGTATGGGAAGACTTCTGCTGTGTGATTCAAACTCTATGACATTTGGGGAAAGAAATCACAACGGAAGCAATAAAATGATAGGTAACCGCCAAGGGAACCACTACTGTGTACCTTAAACTGCTATACCAATTAAGTCTGCCTAAAATGTTAAAATATTATATAGGTTTTTGTTTTTGTTGTTTTGTTTTTTTGAGACAGGGTTTCTCTGTGTAACAGCTCTGGCTGTTCAGGACTCTCTCTGTAGACCAGGCTGGTCTCGAACTCACAGAGATCCGCCTGCCTCTGACTCCCAAGTGCTGGGATTAAAGGCATGCACCACCACCGCCCGGCTAAAATATTATATAGTTTTTAAAAAAGGTAACTTCGTACTTGCATTCTGTGTAAATTATGGGATTTTAACCAGTAAGATTACTTAACCTTGGTTACTTATTATTATGCAGATGCCGTGCCTTTGGAGTTGCATTCATTATTAAACCCTGAGTTATGTAAATTTTCTCTTGCGTTGTCTTTTGCAATGTTTTGACTTGTGATAGGTACTTATTTGTTATATATACTTATCATTAAAATCTAAATCTGAAGAAATCCTCCTCTGGATGCTTGCCTTTAACCTCCAGGTCAGACGTTGCCATTCTATACAACGACCGCTCAGTGCTTGAGAACCATCACGTCAGCGCGGCCTACCGACTTATGCAAGAGGGGGAAATGGATATTTTGGTAAATTTATCTAAAGATGACTGGAGGTGAGTTTCAGGGGAAGCGCAAAAGGAAATTGATCCCCAGGAACAACGTGAGTTATGTTATTAAAGTGAGGAAAAGAAAGGAAGCCCTTGGTCTTCTCCCTATTTCAAACTCAGTGCCTGCTGACTACATGTCCTGAGGGGGAGGTACTTTCAAGGATCGGTCCTGGCCCAATTCTCTGCTGCTGGATGGAGAGGAGCTATCTTCAGATCGATCCAATACCCATGCATGTACAGCTGCACCACGAATGCTTAGAGGGTGTACTGGCTGGTTTGTGTGTCAACTTGACACAAATTAGAGTCATCAGAGAGGAAGGAGCCTCAGTTGAGAAAATACCTCCATGAGATCCAACTGTAAGGCACTTTCTCAATTAGTGACCATTGGGAGAGGGGTCAGCCCATGGTATATGGTGCCACTTCTGGGCTGGTGGCTCTAGGTTCTATAAGAAGACAGGTTGAACAAGCCAGGGGAAGCAAGCCAGTAAGCAACACACCTCCATGGCCTCTGAATCAGCTCCTGCCTCCAAGTTCAGGCCCTGCTTGAGTTCCTGTCCTGAATTCTTTTTTTTTTTTTTATAAGTACTTTATTTTTTTTCTTCAAGTTACATCTCAGTCGCAAACCCTTCCCTATTCCCCCTTCCTGTCCCACCCTTCCACCCTCTTCCCCCCCTCCCCCAACAGCTTCTCTTTTCATTCCAACAAATGGTTCTTTCTCTTATAACAGTAAATTCTATACTAAACAGCAGAATTAAATATGCCACATTTATGAGAGTTAAATGGCCCAGTATACCTTCCCAATGTCCAGTTCGTACATATTTGGCCCCTGACTTTAACCTTCTACCTTCTAACCATCTCCATGAGTTTAAAGTTCTATAACTGACTTAGTTTTCATACTAACTTGCATCACTATTATAACCATCTTCTTAGATCTAGAACGCCCTCTTGATTCCTAAACAACTCAAAATTTAGCTATGAGACTCAAGCTGTCTATTCTTCAACCACCTCAGAGAGCTGAGAAGGATAAATATATATGATTATATAGGAAGTGCAGGATCTAGAGAAGCTCATCCTGAGTGAGCTAACCCAGACTCAGAAGGATGCACATGGCATCTATTCACTTATAGTAGGATTTTAGCTATATCGTACAGGATATCTGTACTACAACCAACACACCAAAAGAAACATGGACATAAATTTCTTTTTTCTTTTCATTTCTTTTTCTTTTTCCTTTCCCTCTTTTTTTCTCTTTCTTTTTCCTCTCTTTTTTGTTGTTGTTCTTTGTTTTTGTGGGTTTGTGTGTTTGTTGGTCTTTTTTTTAGTATTCCCCCCGTAGCAAGGAGACACCTTTCACTGGCAGTACTGCCTCGTAGACCCCCGGTGTATGAAGAGGCCCTCAGCCCTCATATGACTCCTGATCTGTGGTGAGAGACTGGTATGCAGGGACACTCCACCCCAGAGGAACAAGATGGAAGGGTCAGGGAGTAGAGCGAGCATGGGAGGGTGGGGCTGGGAAGCGGGAAAAGAGGACAACCTGTCCTGAATTCTTTCAGTGATGGACTATGATCTGGAAGTGCAAGCCAAATAAACACTTTCCTCCCCAATTTGCTTTTTGGCCATGGTGTTTTCTTGTAGCAATAGAAACTCTAAGAAAAGGGGACATAACTATTCTGTCTGTAGTGGAGCTTGGATTGTTTTGTTGCTGTTTGTTTTTCCTGTTTGTTCTCTTACTAATACGTAATCTTAAATAAATTCAAAATTTTAGTATTATGTTCATTCTTCTCTCTAGTATTTGGTATATATGGAGTTTAACCTTAAAAAACAATCTTCTACCTGAGCAAAAATTACAACTATACTAAAATGACCCACAGTGAAGAGAAAAAAAACTTTCTTCTTCTTCCAGGAGTAGAATGTATAATATTAACTCTCACTATCTATCCTTTGAATTGTCCTTTTTTTTTTTCCTTTTCAGAGTTAAATCTTGTAATTTCAGTATGAATTTATTTACTCTTTTTGGGGGGTCATATTTAATGCTTCTATTCACTAGCTTTAGCTGCCCTTTTTGAACTTTTTGTATTGTGTTAACAACTAGTACAATAACCACATATTGTAAATTTAATAGATTCAGTGCTTCCCAACCACCATCAAAATACCTATTTGCTGGTACAACGCTAATAATTTAAAAGCTCAAAAATGTGGTTATCTTGTTAAAGACCTGTAATTGTTCTCTCCTCAAATCTTTTTAATTTTTTTATTATAAAAAAGCATTGTTTTTTATAAAAATATTTCACACATTAAGTTGTATTTCTCTTATGTAATATTTTGCCTAGTTTATTAATATGACTTCTAGAATTTATTAAGTATTTAGATGAAAAACATGGCATAATTATTACACTGTATAGATTTCACAAAATTTTGTCTCAATTCTCTTATTTAACAAATATTGTGTCCAATTTATATTTTAATGTAAATTCGGTTAAAATCACACTTAAAATTTAATTGAGAATAATCTTATTAACTACCTTCAATTCCTTTATTTCTCTGAATACTTGGATAAATTATTCTAAGCAGGTTGCCCAGTATTATAAATGACAGTAGATTACTGAGTTCTTATTGCTTTAATCTAAACTAAGGTTGAACTGAACACTGGCAATTTCCAATAACAAGTTCTAACATTTTGCTATTTAAAGTGTAAATCATCTTTTATGTAAAACATTTATATGTGTGGAGTGGGAGGAGTTTGAAACAGGGTTTTTCTATGTAGCCCTGGCTGTCCTGGAATTTGCTCTATAGACCAGGCTGGCCTCAAACTCAGATATCTGTCTACCTCTACCTCCCAAGTGCCTAGATTTAAGGCATGTACCACCACTGCCCAGCTAAAAAAATTTTTGATTCAAGGTCACAGTTCAAATTGTTCCATGCCTTGCTTTATTATAATACTGGCTCCATAGTGAAAACAAAATATAATTGACTTGTCTATACAAGCCTTTGCTAAGATGACTCATTTTCTACTTAGACTGAGAATGTGTTACTCTTACATAGGATATGGCCACTGTATTTACACTACAGCACCTTGGTTAAAACTTTAGACAGCACCAGTGGATATGTCTATGTCCCACAGAATCCAGGTCCCAAAAATATACCACCCCACTATCATCTGGAGCTCTCTGAGGGGCTTGTGATGGCTGCTGGGCACTGTGATCCAAGGGCCAGTGTTTGGAGTGGGGATTCTGGTTGAATCGTTCCTCAGGCACATCCTAGCTACATGACTAAGCAAATGAAATCTCCTGTGGAGGGACCTATTAGTAACTTTTTGCAAGTCTACCATGGGAACTTAATGTTTAATGTACTGACAATTACTACCTAGTCCTAAGTCCATGCATACACTGCCCAAATACTACTGGTCCTATGAATAAGAGTTTCATTTAAAAGATATAAAATGAGGAAAGTTCAGGAAAGACCTTGAGAATCCATACTCCTGTATGTCCCTTCTCTGGGGTCATTAAACCAACCAGTTTTGTTCACCCCATAGAATATTCTCAAGCCTCACTGACTACATGTCCTCCTTCTAAAGCATTCATAATTATATTTAGGAGCAAGGATGATGTCTTTGTTACTAAAGCACATGCCACACAACACAAGGACCTTAGTTCAAAATCCATAAACCATGTGAAAATGCAGGTATTGTGGAACACACTTGAAATCTCAGTCCTGTGAAAGCAGAGACACAGAGATCTCTGGGATTTACTGTCTAACCAGCCTAGCCTAATTGCCAATTCCCAGGACAGTGAAAACCCCTGCTTTAGAAAACAATGTGGTCAGCACCCCTGAGTTTGATCTCTGGCCTCCACCAAAGTGTGCACATGTGTGCATGCAAATGTGTGTGTGTGTGTGTGTGTGTCTACATATGCATGTATACTTGTGGTAGGAAAAAAAAACAAGACTTGGCAATTATGAGTAGGGAAGAGATGTGGCCTGCAAAGGGAATACATCTCATTTTTAAGGAAAATATTAATTGGCATGATTTTTTCAAGTCAGGAGTGTCAATGATTAAAATAATGTCCAACTTTTGTGATAACTATTGAATTTAAAATGTGTTAGCTCTGTGTTCATAACTGTTAGGAAAAATAATGTGATCATATTTACAAGAATGTCCCTCTCTAAGCTAAGGGAAGTGTCAAATGAGCCATTCTTCTTTTCATGTTTCTTCAGGGACCTTCGGAATTTAGTGATTGAAATGGTATTAGCTACCGACATGTCAGGCCATTTCCAGCAAATTAAAAACATAAGAAACAGTTTGCAGCAGCCTGAAGGGTAGGTTATTTTCTTTTGTTATGTTGAAGTTTTGTGGGCTTGGGCTTAGAAAACATTAGGCGATTGCTTTTGTTCTGTTAATTTGAGCATGTCTTTGGTTTGGCAGGATTGACAGAGCCAAAACCATGTCCCTGATACTCCATGCAGCTGATATCAGCCACCCAGCCAAAACTTGGAAGTTGCACTACAGATGGACCATGGCCCTAATGGAGGAGTTTTTCCTGCAGGTGCCTTTTTTGCTCTGTTTTGGAAACAGCAACTGTGAATGTTGATACAAATTTTCTCAGCAGAATCCAGGGCTGAGATTTATATTTTCTGTTAGCTACATAGCGTAGTTACAGTGCTTGAGAGAGCTTAGTAATGTTTTGTGTAAATATATTATATAATCCAAAATAGTATTAAATGTTTTTTAAAGAGAGGAATGTCTTAGATATGAGGATGTGCCAGTCAGGGAAGAAAGGGATAGAAAAATAGGTTAGAATTATTATGTATTTAGAATGAAACTTGAGAGTAGAGACAGCAAATTGCTTGAAAAGAGCAAGGGTGGTTGGGGAGACACAAACTTCTAAGTATATCTTTCTGCTCAAAGCTTACCCCCATGCATAGCTGCAAAAGAGGCTGAGGAAACTGTAGCTGAGAAGACACTTGCCTAAATGAAACAACAGATACAAGCCTAGAGGAGGAAGAGCCCTGTTTTTTTGTTTTTTGTTTTTTTTTTTTTGGTTTTTCGAGACAGGGTTTCTCTGTGTAGCCCTGGCTGTCCTGGACTCACTTTGTAGACCAGGCTGGCCTCGAGCCCTGTTTTTTTGCAGTGAGCATTAATTTACAAGTTGTTTCCTGTGTAGTGTCCCTGTTCTGGCTAACGTTTCTACAACCAGTGTTGGGATACTATAGTATAAATGTGATGGTAATCATTCAAGGTTGGCTTCCATTCCACAAGTCAAAGACTAAGTCTTCCAAAAGATGGGCTCCACTTCAGACTTCAGGTCCAAGTGGAGCCTTAGGAATTAGTTTTTTTTTGAGATATGGTTTCTCTGTGTAATAGAAGCATTGATTTCTGAAGTCGCAAATTCAGTTTTTATGATCCATTGTAGAGTTGATAATTTGTTAGTCCATAGAACTCAGGGCTAGTAGTACCCTGACAATTAGAATTTTATCATAAAGGATGCAATTCAATAATGGCTGGATAAAGCAGACAACAAAGAGACTAGGAATGCCCTAAACATGAGTGTCTCTATGGCCTCTAGGTGGAGTTGGGGCTTGTCAACGCCTGGATGAATAATATGAACCTGAAATTTCCTCTGAACTTCAGTGTCCACCTGAAGTATTTTATTACATAAATGTGAAAAATGTTTAAATATTTTAAATTGAATGATCATAAAAACACAACACAAGGCAATCTGCTGGATGCAACTAAGACTGTACTTAGAGAACATTTTGTAACATTATATGATTTTCTTATTTAGAAGGACTAATAGTACAAAACCACCGATCTTTTTCTATATTAAGAATGTAGGTGAAATTTAAGAAAATTGAGCTAAAGTAAGTTGATAGGAGGTAATAAATATTAAAAAATAACAGTGAGACAGAGAAAAGATAAACAATAGCCAAAATTAATAGACAAAAAATGACATCCTGAAAAAGTAATAAAATTACTTGCAGGATCAAAAGGAGGGAGAAATATACATGGAAGGTGGGTTGTTATTATAGAGCTAATAATAAGGGTCAAAGGGGTATAAAATAGTATGAACAATCTATTCCAATAGTATTGATAAAAGAAATAAAATTACCTAATTCTTCAAGAAAGATAAATTTTCAACCTAGACTTAAGAAAAAGCTACAATGAATATTTATGTACTTATGTTTTAATTGAATTTATAATACAATTCCACATAAGAAAACCCAGGATTTGGGGTAGTGAGGTGGTTCAACAGTTAAGAGCAGTGACTGATTTTCCAGAGGAAGAAGACCTGGGTGAAATTCGCAGCACCCACATGGGTACTCACAACATCTGTATCTCCAGTCCTAGGGTATCTGACACTGTTGGGGCTAATAACATTGCTTCTGATAGGCTGATTTCAATGCTGAAATCTGGTTACTGCCCCTTCTGAAGCATTCTTTTGATTGGTTAATGGAAGTTGCTGATAGCCAATTAGCTGGGCAGAAAGAGTATAGGAAGGTGGGATTTCCTGAGAATAGAACAGGAACCCTGCGCTTTACACCAAGGATTAGCTCATTCCGCTGGGAGACACAGAAGCAGATAGATATCTTTGAGAATGCTGGAAGGTAATCACAGGCACATGGTGGTTTGGGATTGTGTATCCGAGTTAATTTGGAGTAGCTAATTGAGAGTCTGCCCAGCTAAGGGCTAAGCGTTAAAACATTAAAAGGTCTTGGTGTATTTAATTATTAGGGAAAGGACTGTGGCAGCTTGTAAACCATCAATCCAAGCAATCCAGGGCCATTGGACTCCCAGACTCCTGGACTCGCCTCCAACCCTGGCGAATCTCCTGCCAAGCTGCTGGTAATTCTACCGGCCTAATATAACAACTTATATTAATTAACAGAGTTTAGGTTACAGGTGGTGTAGGCCACCCTTGGTCCCAGGCTCTTTCCCCAGGACAAATTAGGCCACCAGCTGCTCTGCCAAGCCACTGGCTGCTCTGCCAGCCTAATCTTACAGTTTATACTTATTAATAAATACAATTGATAATTAAATTGCAGTTTCATGACACCCTCTTCTGGCCTCTGTGGGCAGCAGGTACACATGCAGTACATAGATATACATGCAGGCAAAATACCCATAGTCATACATTTAATTAATTCTTTAAAAAGTAAAACCCAGGATTAGATGGCTCCGGTTTTTAAATTTTAATTTCAATTCCCATTTATTAATTCAGTTGAGAAATATCAATTTTCTCAAGAATTTAAGACAGAAATAATGTGAGTTTTACACAAAATTTTCATGATAGAGGAAGAAGAAAATTGGCAGTATATCACTCATAAAACCTGACAAAGATGTTTCAAATAAAGGAAATTATAACCCATATCTGTCATGAATCTGGATGGGGAAACTCTTAAAATATTAGCAAGTCAAATCCATAATATTGTAAAAGAATACATAGCATGGCTTGAGCATGCATGTCGAATATATTTTAATTATACTGAACTATATTAAAAGAATAAAAGGAAAAATCGCATTGTCATATCAATAGATTCACAGAATGCATTTGATAAAATTCAACATTTTAATTACACAAACTCCCAGAAAACTAATTAGGAAATGTCTCTTAGCCCAGTAAAGGGTCAAAGGGTCGTAACTAATTCAATGCTCCAAGGGGAAATACAGAACATTTTTAAAGCTAAGATCAGAGTATCAACTGTTTCTATTAAATATTTCATATAAAGTCCTAATCAGTACAAAGAATTACTGAAAGGAAATAGAGTGGATAAAATAAAACCGTTCTCGTATGCAAAAAAGGTCATAGAAGCAACACATGATTTTACAGGGTTGTAGGATCAATTGTAGCTCTGTACACAAGCAGGAAACGATTTGAAAATTAAGTTCAGCCTTTCCGGAGGTGATGATCTTCCTACGAGAACACACTTCTTGCAAAGGATCTTTTTCATTTCTCGCCAGAAGAGGAGAAACAGAAACACAAGAAACAGGACCTGTTGCAGAGCTCTGTTTCCTACTGTATGGATGTGAATAGCCTAGGATGCTATCAAGTCACCGTGGCCTTAAGCCATGCACAAATAGTTATCTTGTGTGTTGGCTGTTCCACTGTCCTCTTGTCAGCCTACACTGGGAAAAGCAAGGCTGACAGGAGGGTTCTCTTCCAGAAGGAAGTAGGCCCAGAAATACTTGTTTCAGGTTGAGTGAGAACCCTCCAATAAGCACACGTTGGATATATTTAAAAGAAAAAAGAAATTAAGTTTAAAACAAGTTACTTATGAAGGCATAGAAGAAAGTATTAAAGATTACATTTAGCTAAGTGCATGCAAAACAACTACATGAAGACAAGAAATTATATATGTATATACATACATATACAAATGAATAGAAAGTCCATGTTAATTAGTGCTCTAGTTTGATTTCTGTGGCTGTGACAAAAACGCCAGACAAGTCCAAATGGGGCGGGGGGGAGGGTTTATTATATTTTACAAGTTACAGTTATTATCAAGGGAAGCCAGGGCAGAAACTGAAGCAGGACTGTGTAGGGACACTACTTACTAGATTATTCTCCATGTCTTGCTCAGCTTCCTTTTGGTACTAGACCCTCTCACGCCAGTCATCAATCAAGAAATCACTCCCACATGCCAGTCTGACTGAAACATCTCAGTTGAGGTTTGCTGTTCTTAGATGACCAAAATTTATGTCTAGTTAACAAATGCTAGGTAGAACAATGGATTAAAACGGTCAATATTCCTAACACTTACGTTCTTTAGAAATTTATTAGTATGTTTCAGATTGTGTTATAAAAATCTCAGCAGACCTCTTTGTAGAAGCTGGAACTCTGATCCCACAGTACAAATGAAAATGTGTGAATCTAAAATAGCCATGGCAAAATCTAGACTTTGTCTAGAAAGCTGGAGCATCCATTGTCCCATATTACATAATTAGCATTTCATGATATAGAAATGACCAGTCTGTCACTAACATTGCAATCTGATAGTGATTCTAGAAATAAGGCTACATATGTATAGTCATGTGATTTTCTTCATAGACACCAAAAGCAAATATGTCAGGAAAGTCTTTCTACAATCCAAATGCAAAAATTATAAAATGATGGGGAAGTAAGCATATTTGTCCCTTATTTTTCTGTAAGACTTATTTTTATTCTCATTTTTGTGTCTGTGTGAGTGTATACCATACGTGTGTGTGGTTGACCTTCAAGGCCAGCTGCCGACATCTGATTTCCCAGCTCTTGGAATTCCTTCTTGTTTTATTTTAGGTTTCTTGCTTGTTTGTTTTGGTTTGGTTTTGCTTTTCTCTTTGTTTCTGTTTAAGACAGGATCTCACACTGCAGCACATTCTGGCCTAGAACTCACTTTATAGCCCAGTTTGTCTTTAGCTTAGGCCATTCCTTCTGCTTTAGTCCCCAAGTGCTGGCATTAAAGGCATATGCTACCACACCTTACTGTTCAAGAAGCTGAATACAAATATGAAACAGCAGAAAGAGCACAAAAAATTCTCAAAGTTAAAATCTTGAAAACTTTTTTCCTTACATTTATTTATTTCTTCAAGTTACATCTCAATCATAGTTTCCTCCCCCCACCCCGTTCACCCACCTACCCTCTTCCTCCTTACCATCCTATCTGCTTTTTTTTTAATTTAAGGTGTATCTTTTTGCCCCCAACAGCTCCCCCTTTTAGTCCAATAAAAGGCTCTTTTTCTTATAACAATAAATACAATACAATATAAAATACCTGGGGGTAACTCTAACCAAGCAAGTGAAAGACCTGTATGACAAGAATTTCAAGTCCTTGAGGAGAGAAATTGAAGAGGATATCAGAAGATGGAAAGATGCTCATGAATAGTAGGATCAATATTGTGAAGGATGTTATTTCCCTAATTTCTTCCTCAGCCCATTTATCTTTTGTGTAAGAAAGGCTACTGATTTTTTTGAATTAATTTTGTATCCAACCACCTTGCTGAAGGAGTTTATCAGCTGTAGAAGTTCTCTGGTGGAATTTTTGGGGTCACTTATGCTTACTATCATATCATCTGCAAATTGGGATACTTTGACTTCTTCCTTTCCACCTTGTATCCCCTGGATCTCCTTTAGTTGATTTATTGCTCTAGCTAAAACTTCAAGTACTATGTTGAAGAGACACAGAGAGAGTGGGCATATTTGACTTGTCCCTGATTTTAGAGGAAATGCTTTAAGTTTCTCTCCATTTAGTTTGATGTTGGCTATTGGCTTGTTGCAAATTGCCTTTATTATGTTTAAGTATGGTATTTGTATGCCTGATCTCTCCAAGACTTTTAACATGAAAGGGTGCTGGATTTTGTCAAATGCTTTTTCAGCATCCAGTGAGATGATCATGTGGTTTTTATTTTTCTTTCAGCTTGTTTATGTGATGGATTACATTGATGGATTTTCATATGTTGAACCACCCTTGCATCTCTGGGATGAAACCTACTTGATCATGGTGTATGATACTTTTGATGTGTTCTTGGATTTGGTTTGCAAGTATTTTATTAAGTATTTTTGCATCGATGTTCATAAGGGAAATTGCTCTGAAGTTCTCTTTCTTTGTTGGGTCTTTGTGTGGTTTAGGTATCAGGGTGACTGTGGCCTCATAGAATGAGTTTGGCAGTGTTCCTTCTGTTTCTGTGTTATGTGAAGAGTTTGAAGAGTATTAGCTCTTCTTTGTAGGTCTGGTAGAATTCTGTGCTGAAACCATCTGGCCCTGGGCTCTTTTTGGTTGGAAGACTTCTAATGACATCTTCTATTTCCTTAAGGATTATAGGACTGTTTAATTTGTTTACCTGTTCTTGAGTTAACGTTGGTAGGTGAAATCTATGAAGAAAATTGTCCATTTTATTACGTTTTCTGATTTTGTGGAGAAAAGTTTTTGAAGTAGGACCTAATGATTCTTTGGATTTCCTCAATGTTTGTTATTTCCCCCCTTTCATTTCTGATTTTGTTGGTTTGGATATTTTCCCTCTGCCTTTTAGTTATTTTAAAAAGTGTTTGTCTATTTTGTTGATTTTTCAAAGAACCAACTCTTGGTTTTGTTGGTTCTTTGTACTGATCTTTTTGTTTGTAAGCTATTGATTTCAGCCCTGAGTTTGATAATTTCCTGTTCTCTGCTCCTCTTGGGATTGTTTGTTTCTTTTTGTTCTAGCTCTTTTGGTGTGCTTTTAGGTTGCTAGTATGGGAACTCTCCAATTCTTGTTTGAAGGCACTTAGTGCTATAAACTTTCCACTGCTTTCAGTGTGTCCCATAAGTTTGTGTATGTTGTGCCTTCATTTTCATTGAATTCTTGGAAGACTTTAATTTCTTTAAGAGGTCATTGAGTAGAGAGTTTTTCAGTTTCCTTTTTGCAGGCTTTCTGTTGTTTTCTTTATTGTTGAAGTCTAGCTTTATTCCATGATGGTCTGATACATTACAAGGGGTAATTTCAAATTTCCTGTATCTGTTGAGGCTTGCTTTGTGATCTACTGTATGGTCCATTTTGGGGAAGGTTCCGTGAGGTGCCGAGAAGAAAGTGTATTCTTTTGTTTTGGAGTGAAATGTTCTATAGATATCAATTAGATCCATTTGATTCATGACATCTGTGAGGTTCATTATTTCTCTGTTTGGTTTCTGCATCATTGATCTGTCCAGTGGTGAGAGTGGGGTGTTGAAGTCTCCCACTATTAATGTGTGAGGTTCAATGTGGAATTTGAGCTTCAGTAGTGTTTCTTTAATGAATGTGGGTGGTCTTACATTTGGGGCATAGATGTTCAGTATTGAGATTTCATCTTGGTGGATTTTTCCTTTGATGAGTATGTAGTGTCTTTCCCCATCTCTTTTGATTAATATTGGTTGAAAGTCCGATTTGTTGCATACTAGAATTGTTACTCCAGCTTTTTTCTTGGGTCCATTAGCTTGGTATATCTTTTTCCAGCCCTTTACTTGGAGATAATGCCTATCTTTTTGCTGAAGTGTGTTTTTTGTAAGCAGCAGAATGTGGGATTCTGTTTTCACATCCATTCTGCTAGCCTGTGTCTTTTTTATTGGGGAAGTGAGTCCATTGATGTTGAGAGATATTAATGACCACTGATTGTTACTTCCTGCCATCTTGATGTTGGTGGAAATAGTGTATGAGTGAGCTTCTCTTCTTTTGGTTTTGCTGCAGGCATGCTATTTGCTTCCTGTGCTTTCTTGTGTGTAGTTAACCTCTTTGGGTTGGAGTTTTCCTTCCAACATCTTCTGTAGAGCTGGATTTGTGTATAGATACTGTTTGAATTTAGCTTTGTCATGGAGTATCTTGTTTTCTCCATCTATGTTGATTGACAATTTTGCTGGAAAAAAAAAGTAGTCTGGCCTGGCATTTGTGTTTTTTTTTTTTTTTTTTAGGGACTGCAAGACGTCTGTCCAGACCCTTCTGGCTTTCAGTGTCTCTGGTGAAAAATCAGGTGTGATTCTGATAGGTTTGCCATTATCTGTTATTTGGCCAGTTTCCCTAGGAGCTTTTAATATTTCTTCTTTGTTCTGTACATTTAGTTTTTTGATTATTATGTGACGGGAGGATTTCCTTTTCTGGTCTAATTTTTTGGAGTTCTGCAGGCTTCTTGTACAGTTGTAGGCAGGTCTTTCTTTAGGTTTGGGAAATTCTCTTCAATTATTTTGCTGAAGATATTTTCTGGTCCTTGGTGCTGGGAATCTTCTCTTTCTTCTATTCCTACTATTCTGAGATTTCATCTTTTCATAGTATCCTTGATTTCCTGAAGGTTTTTTGTTAAGACTTTTTGGATTTTACATTTTCTTTGATAGATACATCAATTTCTTCAATTTTATTCTTTGTGCCTGAGATTCTTTCTGCCATCTCTTGTATTCTGTTGGTGGTGCTTTCTTTCCTTTTACTAAGATTTTCAAGTTCCATGGATGTCTCAGCTTGTGATTTCTTCATTGCTTCAACTTCCCTTTTCAGGTCTTCCATTCCTTTAAGGGCTTTATTCATTTCCATTACTTCTTTTGTAGTATTTTGCTGTTGCTCTCTGAGGTATTTGATTTCCTCCCTTAAGCCTTCTATTATTAATATAAGTGTAGGATTAAGGTCATTTTCCTTTGTTTCAGTTGTTTTAGGATTTCCATGGTTTTCTGTAGCATTGCATTTTAGCTAGGTTCTGGAGACTTCATATTGCTTTAGCTTTGTTTTTTTTTTTTTTTTTTTGCTCGTGCTCTTGCATTGGCCTTTAGTCATCTGGTTGACCCTGGTGTTGTCTGGTTGTTTCTGATGCCAGTTAGCCTTGGTGCTCAGGAAAGCCCCCTGTTCTGGGGGCTGGATGATCTTGAGATCCTGGTGTCCACTTGTGCATGTTGGGTAGGTTCCCGTAATAGACTGGTTCTCAGAGAGTGGCTGCTGCTGTCTTAAAATGGTTGTGACCCAATTGGTCCTATATTCAGGGGATTGGAGAGGGGAGGGGCTATCCTGAGAGCTGAGAGTTAGTGGGTCTCCTCAGGAAGGCAGGTTGAGCTGTGTTTGGCCCGTATTCTCCCCTCACTGACAGATTCGTTCTGGTTCAGAAGCTAGTCTGATCTTACAGGCAGGGAGCTCCACCCAAGATGAATGCCTGTTGCTGACTGCCTCAAAAGCTCTGGTGCTTGGGTGAGTGACCCACCCAACTGTTGTGGCTAGGTTTGGTCTCTGCCACTCAGTTAAAGTGCACACTGTGCCGCCATATTTGGAATTCCGGAAAGAAAATCTTACTTACCTTTGCTCCTGTGCTACAGCTGTTCTCCTCGTTTGGGTAGACAAGTCCATGCGGAGGCTGGATCTCAGGGAGACGGGCAGGGCTGCTGATCTGTGGTTGGGGCCATGGGCTGGATCCACTCGTGGTCAGGATCTGCTCTGGCCATCGCTCCTCTCCAGATGGGTGACAGAGCTGGGTGATCTCGGGGATGGTGTTCCTGGGGCTTGCATGCACTATTTCTCATGGTGACCAGTCTCAGTGTTTGCAGAGAAAATTCAAACACTGTGTTTCACAGTCAGCTGTGGGACCTTACGTTCACTCCACAGTGACTAATCTCTTTCACCCACTAGTCAAATACCATGCTCTAATGCTCTATGGACAGCCTCATCTTGAATCCTCTCCAACCTTAAGAACTTTTAAGATTAACAACTCTCTCTCCTCCCTCCTCCATCCGTGTGTGTGTGTGTGTGTGTGTGTGTGTGTGTGTGTGTGTGTGTATAATTCATATTTAAAAATACATAGAAAGTTTGGGCTGTGTTAATGTTTAAGTCAATTTTGTGTGAATTTATTTAACAAGTTCACTACTTTCTAACAATTGACATAAGACTTTTAAGCACAGTATTTGGAGGGCAGGGTGAAGGAAGACCAGCTCTTTGTTCATCTTCCTCAACTCACCAGCTGTCTTCCTTTCTTTGGTCAGCTGAGTCAAGTTTACCCTCTATCCAGAAGGAGTTGTGGCTGGAATTCACAGTCCTGAGAGATAGTGGTATTAGACCCTTGAATAAATGCTTGCACAAGAAAGAGATAGACAAGTCCTCATGTTTAAGATACAACCTAGTCATATTTACAGTGTATATAGTGCTTCTCTTTGAGTGATTAACAAGACAACACAAGAGCTTTTGACTAGAATAAATATATCTGGAAGATGCTCC
This sequence comes from Lophiomys imhausi, assembly GCA_907164525.1. Classification (NCBI taxonomy): domain Eukaryota; kingdom Metazoa; phylum Chordata; class Mammalia; order Rodentia; family Muridae; genus Lophiomys; species Lophiomys imhausi. The sequence continues at coordinate 6,411,084 of CAJQZJ010004748.1, read as the reverse complement.
ATTCATTTCAACTGTGATTGACACAAAAGACAGAGGTACCAACCAAAATGATAACCAATAGCAAAATAAGACAGATTCTTACCTCTTTTTCTCTTCTTGGACACATATTAGTTGACATGATGAGAAGTTAACATAATTAAATTTAAAAATAACTACTTCCATTGTTTTTTTTCACCATAAGCACAATAAATGAATATGTTCACCTTTCAACTCATTTTATGACACATAGAAACAATCTCAATTTAGTAAGAACTGACATCTGTTAAGCCATGACAGATGAGAGACAAGAAAGAGACAAGTGATTTGAAAAGTAGGTTATCAGTAAGGAAAAGACAAAGTGATAGATTTTTAAATCTCTAAATTCTATATTATCAAGTCCTCTGTTTAGTATTGCTAGATGTCATATAAAGTGTGACATGTCAAAGTAAATTTTGTTTCCCATACTACTAAAAATACACTCAGTCAATCCATTCTCAGTCAAAGACCTGGAGCCAATGAAAATTACAGACTAATCTCCCAAATTAAATGGATGTAAAGAACTATAGCTCAAAATGTTACAATCAAAGATAGTTCCAAGAGTTGAGAAAGTGCTGTAAACAGTAGTTACAGAAATAATCCTAATGTTTGGCAAAATATTTGTAATAAGAATACAAAATTACATTCCACCATAAATATAAAGTATTGGATTGACACCTCAGTGATAGCTGTCAGAGCCTTTACTGTTTGGAAAGCAAAAGAACAATTACTAGCTGTTTGTTGTGGCCATTCAAAGAAACCTTGACAAGTTGCATGGAAACTTTGAGACAGGGATGGGCTGTCAGACACTGGACATCAGACTCTCCTGTTGCATTTGATGTGGCCATTTCTGCTGCCTCAGCATCTCTGGGCTCATTCTCCAGAACAACAATGCCCAGCCTCAGGACATCACAGAGAGCTATTGGGTAATTAATTGGAATTGACATTTTCTCTTACCACTTTCATAAGTCAATTAAATAATTAGGAAATGTATTTATTAGGATTAATAACTTATTGATTCCAAAAAGTGTATTTTTGGTCCTAACTATAGTATTTTCAACAGAATGCACAACTTTCAAGATAAACATGAAGTAGTTGTTATGTATAATGCCTACTGTTTTGATCCTTTGTTTTATTTTAATAAAAAGTAAGTATTCCCTGACTTGGGAGAGAATAAGGACCTTGTAAGGTCAGTCAAACTTACCCTAAGATAACACAGTTTCCCTTTGTATATCTCTCCCCTCTCCCTTCAAAATAATCCATGATGTTTTGTTGAATTCTTTCATGGTCTGGCTCAGGGCTGCTTGCTGACCTGGTACCCATGGCCTTTATTCATTCCAAAATAAATAACACTTTGAAATATTTATAAATAAATTGAATAATTAATGCATTTTAGCATTTAGTTCTTTTATATTCTAAATTAATTGAAAGGTACAGGGAACAGAAAAACAACATTAAGCCCCCAACTCCATCTGTGGGAAGGCCAACTCTGCATGCAAGTGTCAAACGCTTAGGTCATAGATAAAACTGTGCTATCGGCAGTCTTTCAAATGGAGTTTACGTAGAGTACAACATCACAGTGCCTTTTTCAGCCCTAAATAATCTTTTTAAGTCCTTCAAAGAATCATAGAATATAGAAATAAATCTATTGAGTGTATCTTATTGCTGTGTTCTTAAGCTATAAACAGAAAGTACTCAACCAATAACATCAGCCTAAGGCAAACATTATACTGTCAGTCAAGGACTATTGTATCTGTAAATACCAAATAAACATCTTTTTTTATGTTCTCTCTCTTTTTATTTATTTATTTTATTAATAAATAAATTTATTTATTACTTCAGGTTACATTTCTATCATATTGTCCTCTTTCCCCCCTTCCCAGCCCCGCCCTCCTACCCTCTACCCCCTAACCCTTCTATCCCACTCCTCTGGAGTGGAGTGTCCCTACATAACTGTCCCTTGCCCCAGTTCAGAAGTCACATGAGGGCCAAGAGCCTCCTCATACACTGGGGGCCTACAAGGCAGCACCACCAGTGAAAAGTGTCTCATTGCCAGGGAGGGAAAACTAGAAAACAAATCAACAAACAAACGAAAACAAGACAAAAATAAATAAATAAAAAGTCTATGTCCATGTTCCCTTTGGTGCGTTGGTTGTAGTATATATAATCCTGTACTATATAGCTAAAATCCTACTATAAGTGAATAGATGCCATGTGAATAAAAATGGCCATCCTACCAAAAGCAATATATAGATTCAATGCAATTCCTATCAAAATACCAACACAATTCTTTATAGACCTGGAAAGAGCTATTCTCAATTTCATATGGAACAACAAAAAACCCAGAATAGCTAAATCAATCCTGTACAATAAAAAACAAACATCTGGAGGTATCACCATCCCAGATTTCAAGCTGTACTACAGAGCAATAGTAGTTAAAACAGCATGGTATTGGTATAGAAACAGACCAATAGATCAATGGAATCGAATTGAAGACTCAGAAATGGACCCACATACTTATGGGCACCTAATTTTTGACAAAGAAGCCAAAACCGCACAATGGAAGAAGGATAGCATCTTCAACAAATGGTGCTGGTCCAACTGGATGTCCACTTGTAAAAGAATGAAGTTAGACCCATACTTATCACCTTGTACAAAACTTAAGTCCAAGTGGATCAAAGACCTTAACATAAGGCCGAACACACTAAATCTACCAGAAGAGAAAGTGGGAAAAACCCTCGAACTCATTGGCACAGGTGACAAATTCCTGAACAGAACACCAACAGCTCAGGACCTGAGACCAACAGTCAATAAATGGGACCTCATGAAACCAAATAAACATCTTTAATATCATGTTTCCCATCAAGTCTATCATCTGTCCTATTTCTATTTCAAACAATGATAGTGTCACCATATTTTAATATAAACCATTATGGATATTGTTATTCAGTAATTAACTATTGATATTCTTGAACATTATTCTAAACATGTTTTAAAAATCATTATTTGTGGTGAGACATTCAATAAAAATTAGTCAGTGTGTGGAAAGATGTTTCAAAATACTCATGCATGTTTCACTTGAAAAAGCAGTTCAATACAAAATCTTGCTTTTAAAAACATTGTTGAGTAAAATCTAAAAGCTGAAGAGAAGTCCATAAACTTCGTTGTTAATTAACTTCCCGATAATGCACCGAGATGACTGGTCCAGTGCAGAAAACTGAAATGTCTGTCTCTTTAAAGTCAATGGGTTGTGATACTACATGCATTAGCACTAGAAAATCTCTCAGAAGAAAACCATCCAAGAGAAATTCTATAAGCTTAGACTTTAATGATATAAACATGTGTAAGTATTACTGCTTAAGAATGAAATATGTGGTTGTTTTAAGTTACTCTATCTAGACTACACATTTTCTTAAATTCTCCAACTTGATTCTGGTAATTCATCTTTCTTTCTCCAGGGAGACAAAGAAGCTGAATTAGGACTTCCATTTTCTCCACTTTGTGATCGGAACTCAACAATGGTCGCCCAATCTCAAATAGGTAATTTTAAAGAATAGTAGACCTGAACAGTGTGTGTTCAAGTGTTCAAATGTGTGTACTATGCTGTTGAAAGTCTTCCAGGCCAACCTCACTCTGTATTTAGGATACATTTTGGCCTTAGGCTGATCTACATAAAGCTGAATGAGAATCAATGAAGTACTTTCACAAAATGAATTCATTAAAGTTTCTACTGCTGGTCAAGATCAGGTGTTTCCAGGTTCTTGGCTTCTTAACCAAGGAATTAAAGGGAAAGCCCACACAGGATTTTAGGAATGGCGAGGCAACTTAGTTTAAAGGAAAGCGATAGTAAAGCTCTCCCTCTCCCTGTAGGTGAAGATACTCAAGGACCTGTTACAGCCTAGAGTCTCTTTAAGTGTTTAAAGGAAGGCTGGACTAGGTTCTAAGGGTATACTTGCAGCAGTTCTCTACTTTGATGCTAGATTAGGTCTCATGATCATTTTCGTACCATGTATGTCCCTTCCTAGAGTGCTTTAGATTGAAGAGAAATTGTTCTAAGTTTGACTGTTGTTAGGGGAGTGGAGACTTATCCCATTACACATAGGGGGGTGTAGATGGAACAGTATGGTGGTGGAATTCTGTGGTTGTCAGATGAAGTGTATGGAGAGGGGTATGTGTTCATAAAACACACAACTAAAGGAGCTAGGCTACCAAGTGCAGTAGTGGGAAGAGGAATGCATAACACAAACCAAGCAGAGTCCCAGGCTACTAAACCATTCCCTATGCTTGCCTGCCTCAAAGCACTATTAATCAAAACAATTTTTGGCTGCAATCTTATTAAATAAGGCCTTTCTTCTTGTGTAAGGGACTGATTCTTTTGTTTTGTCATAATGCTGATTGTTATTTTCTATAATTTAATCTTTTAGCCATAAAGCAATTCAAGGAAAACATTAACCTTCCTATTGTGTTATTGCTAATTTTCTGTAATATGAAAATTCATATTTTTAATTTGAGATATGAGCAGATAAGTCGGCAGAAGATTTGCAAAATGATATCTCTTCCAGCTGCATTTACTCCTACCTGTACACTTTTATTTTGTAGGGAACTACAATTCTGGTCATTATGAAATCACATGCTTGCTAAGCTTCCTGTTTTTAGCATCTGATAGTATTCTGACAGCCAGCATCCTCTTTATAGAACCATGTGATCTAAGGATCAGTATCCCTCTACTGGAGTTGGGCTCCAGTGCACCTATCACAGAGCTGCAGGGCAGTGGGAAAGATGCTTTCTGTAACTTTTCCACTTCCGAGCCAACCTCCCACAACTGTTCATTGAATAAAACCCAAGTGCTTATCACTGTTCAGAAAGTGTGGATGTTGTAGATTCAGGACCTCATCTATCCAACTGGGAATGCCTGACTCCCAGTGGCTGGAGGCTCTGATACACATTCCCCTTTTGTTAGTTAGTAGAGGTGCTGACTCACTGCACAATCTCCCTGTGGCCAGAGAGTTAAAACTCTGGGTGAGTTTTACTTTGAACTGTCAATTAAGATACAAGATTTTTGAAGCCATTTTAAAAATTTGAGATGTGTCTCAACATGTGTGTGCAAAGTGTCAAGCATCGAATTCTTTGGTCAAGCATCCAATAGACAATTTGCATGTATGTGTCCCTTCCAGACCCTCCTTTCTTATTTTAGATGTTAGTCCCTGTTCCTAGGTGGGCTCAAAGCAAGAAGCACCCAATTGCTCTTGGGGACTCAAGGGGTTGCATTTCCGGAGCTTAAAACAGTTGTAGTCTCCTCTTTTACCTCACCCCTGAGAGGCAAATGCATACCATATACAAGGCTGCTTTTGGCTGTCACTCTCCATCTTTTTTTTTTTTTAAATACTTTATTTTTTTTTCTTCAAGTTACATCTCAGTCACAAACCCCTCCCTATTCCCCCTTCCTATCCCGCCCTTCCACCCTCTTCCCCCCAGCAGTTTCCCCTTTCAGTCCAACAGATGGTTCCTTCTCTTATAACAGTAAATACTATACAAAACAACAGATATAAATATGCCACATTTATGAGAGTTAAATGGCCCAATATACCTTCCCAATGTCCAGTTTATACATATTTGGCCCCTGACTTTAACATTCTACTATCTAACCATCTCCATGAGTTTAAAGGTCTATATCTGACTCAACATTCATACTAACTTGCAACACACTTTTAAGAGTATCTTCTTAGATCTATAACACCCTCTTGATTCCTAAACAACTCAAAATTTAACTATGAGACTCTAGCTGTCTATTCTTCAACCACTTCAGAGACCTGAGAGGGATAAATATATCTGCTTATATAGGAAGTGCAGGGCCTGCAGCTTCCAAAACTAAGAAAGGACATACCAGTGACTGCCTGGACAGTTCCCATTTTCTCTCCATACATTCCTGCATCAGTCTTCAGCCTTTGGGTCCTGTTTCTCTGACAGACATTTGTTGTAGAGCAGGGATTATGAAGGACTTACCTACCCTGTCTTGGCAGAGCTAGGCTGTCGGCTATCCAATGTCGCTGGGACCGTTCAGCTCTACACAATGACCCGGCCAGAACCTCAGTGAAGCCTGCAAGATCAGCTTCTGCCTACAAACCCCTTAGGTCATCTAAACAGCCGAGAACAGAAGGACTGAACATAAAAGGATTATACTAACATTTTTAACCATTTTTTCCATTTTGGTTCGGGCCCCAAACAGGTTTACTACGACCCAAATCAGCAGGAAGTCACTTTAAGAGAGCAACGTCCCATGCCCAGAGGGTGGGAAGGGTGTTTCTCCGCCCTTCTTTTTGGTTATTTGAAGGATAACTGAAAACTCTGATATTTAGGGGAAGAGATTACAAGCTGATAAATGGTCCTGTTTAATGGGTTTTGGAGGTTAGCCCCAGGGACTTCCTACTTTTCCTTTTCTGTATCCTTCTTCCTCTCCTATGTAGGAGTGCATAGGCTTGAGAAAAATGAGACGTAGACATAGCACAGGAAGGTCCAAGAAGAAGGGCAGATTATTGAATATGCCCTTATACCTTGTATATTGATACAAAATTAGTAGTATATTTGGCTAAAGTGGTATTGACCATTGTTTATTGTGCAAAAATAAGATTGTATTGGATTACATCGGTATTGATCTTTGTATATTGATACAAAATTAAGATTATAGTTGGCCACAATGGTATTGACCCTTG